>JBBPBX010035067.1:0-12813 GCA_038048925.1 Garcialebias charrua
CTGTGTAGCACGGGTCTCACGTTTACTTGGGCGGGTGAGACGTGTGACAGCTTTTTTTCATCGGAGTTCAACAGCTACTGCAGTGTTGAAGTCCAAGCAGAAACTTCTACAACTTCCACTGCACATGTTGGTCATGGATGTTACCACAAGATGGAACAGCACCTTAGACATGCTGAATCGTTACCTGGAGCAGCAAGCAGCAATAGCAGCAGCTCTCAGCAGCCCTGAGATGAAGCAAAATGCCAGGAATATTGATACACTGGACAGCTGTGACATCAGAGATGCTGAAGACCTTGTAAAACTGCTGAATCCATTGAAGACAGCCACTGCAGTCTTAAGTGAGGAGAAGAGCCCAACTGTATCTCTCATTGTGCCTCTCAAGAACATGATAATGCAGAGCATGACACCAAAGGAGGAGGATTCCACCACCGTGGTCGACACAAAACAAGCAATCCTCAGTAATATTTCAGGCAGATACAGTGGGGATGCATATGACTTTTTAATGGAATGCACAATGCTGGACCCAAGGTTTCGGACTCTGCCGCTGCCTGACCACAGCCAGCGTGATGACATCTTCCTGAGGATACACGAGAAGGTGAAACAGCTGCTGCAAAATCAGGTATAAATCCAACTAAATTACTTTACCAATTTGTGCGTATACATTATAACAACGTTTTCTACTTAACCACTTTATTATCCCACAGACAAAATACTAATAATAACGTGTGTGTGTGTGTGTGTCAATTTTCCTGCTGTTTAAAGACCACAGATGCTGAGGAGAGGGAAGGAGAGGCAGTTGGTGGAGCTCGGTGCCCTACTGGAGAAAAAAGGGCTCTTGAACTTGGGCTGGCAGTGACAGAACCAGCATCGAAGAAGACGGCACTTGAAGATCTGCTGGGAGAGTCTTTCTGTACCACACCAGACCAAAACAATGCAGCAGATCAGGTAAAGAAGGAACTTGAACACTACAGAGGGGAGGCATCTATTCCACTGAGTAGCTGCCCTTTCAAGTGGTGGAAAGAAAACTGCACACAATATCCTTTGCTGTCTTCACTTGCTAAAGCATACCTTTCCATCCCTGCTACCTCTGTCCCAAGTGAGCGTGTCTTTTCAACTGCAGGGGACATAGTTAGTGCCCAAAGGTCTCAGTTGTTGCCAGAAAATGTAGACATGCTTATTTTCTTGAAAAAAAACTTGGACATTAAATAAGCTGGGGAGAGTATTTGTTACCTGTCACTTTTGACATTGAGGAAATATGTTGGCACTTTAGCATTTAAAATGTAAAGTTGTTTGTTTACATTTGTTCTTTTGAAGGTTATGCATAGAATAAGTAAAGAATGCAAATATTAAGAAAAAAAAAGTTTGTTCAAGTTCATCCCTGCTACCTCTGTCCCAAGTGAGCGTGTCTTTTCAACTGCAGGGGGCATAGTTGGTGCCCAAAGGTCTCAGTTGTTGCCAGAAAATGTAGACATGCTTATGTTCTTGAAAAAAAAAACATGGACATTAAATAAGCTGGGGAGAGTAGTTGTTACCTGTCACTTTTGACATTGAGGAAATATGTTGGCACTTTAGCATTTAAAATGTAAACTTGTTTGTTTACATTTGTTCTTTTGAAGGTTATGCATAGAATAAGTAAAGAATGCAAATATTAAGAAGAAAAAAATGTTTGTTCAAGTTCATCCCTGCTACCTCTGTCCCAAGTGAACGTGACTTTTCAACTGCAGGGGGCATAGTTGGTGCCCAAAGGTCTCAGTTGTTGCCAGAAAATGTAGACATGCTTATGTTCTTGAAAAAAAAAAACATGGACATTAAATAAGCTGGGGAGAGTAGTTGTTACCTGTCACTTTTGACATTGAGGAAATATGTTGGCACTTTAGCATTTAAAATGTAAACTTGTTTGTTTACATTTGTTCTTTTGAAGGTTATGCATAGAATAAGTAAAGAATGCAAATATTAAGAAAAAAAAAGTTTGTTTTTTATTTATGTTGAATTTTTGGTAAGTTATAGTTTGAATGTCAGAATAAGTAAAGAAATGAAAAGATCATAAAGAAAAGGAATGTTTATTTTGTTTTAAATTTATGTTCAATTTTTGGAAAGTCCTGCGTGAATATCTTTTTTATTTTAAACAAAGTTGAACGTTCTAAGGAGATTCAATCAGTTAAATGAAGACATCAGTTGAGTTTGTATGTTAAAACAGAATAAAAGCCTTTTTGCGGCATAAAACCGATCTTTGAAGTTTTCTTGAACTAATGTTAAAATCTCGTCTCGTTCTCGCAAGATCTGTGATTTTCTCGTCTCGTCTCGTGAGTTTTGTGTATCGTTACACCTATGTAGGGCTGTGCGATATGACGATATATATCGTGGGGACGATAGAAACGTGTCTATCGTGCTACTTTCCTTCTATCGTCTCTATCGTGATAAATAAGAATAAAAAAATAACTGTCGCAAAGAAGCTTCATATGGGGTTTTGCGAGATGACGGCGCTGCTTTATGTTTGACGCACGCGCGGGTTTGCGACACATGCTTTACGTTGTTAAACTCGAGAGCAACAGAGCCGCAGGCGCATGAAGCCGGTGTCTCAACAAGGAGAAAACAGCTGCACAGGCAGCCCAAGAAGAATAACTTTTACCAAAAAGAGGGGGAAGCTCACCTTGTTAGCTTCCATTATTTCGCTCCGCTGAAACTCTGAGACAAAATGGGTCCAGAGGACACGAACCCAGAGTCCAACCGAGTCCGAACTCGGGTCCAGTTAACCAATACAAAACAGACCAGAGACACAACAGAACCGCAATCAAACGCAACGTTTTCTCTTTTCTGTTTCTTGCTTTGTTTACTCAAACTTCAGAGCGGATTTCTTCTTCGTGAGTTTCATTAGCAGCTGTTGTTTTACCGCCACCTGCAGGAAAAATTTGGACCAAAGTAGAAAAGGAGTTGTTTGTTTGTTAGTTTATTCATTTTATAAAATGAAATACAACAATTAACGTATTCATAATAGAAAAAAAAAAATAAAATGAAAGGTAGCAGATGAAGAATAAATCTTATTAAATCTGCTCCTTATTCATCTAATAACAGTTCAAACAATATTTTCTATAATAACAAAATAAGTAAATAACTCAGTCAATTTTCAATTCACATATATCACACATTAAATTAGATTCATTTTTTTTTTAGCAATTCATTTTTTACCAGTTTCTTAAATACAAGGAATGATTTGGCTTCCTTAACATTTGTCATTTGGCATTAAGTCATTCCATAATCGTACTCCTTGAATTAAGGTAGATCTTAGGTAGATCTAGTTTCTACTTTGGTCCAAATTTCCTTGTTCTTTTTGTTCACATTCTTATAATTGTAACTATCTGTAGTAAAATAATAAAATAAAAAAACTTTGGTCCAAATTTTTCCTGTACACACACACACACACATCGTGTTGTATATATCGTGATATATATCGTTATCGTGATATAAAAAAGTCCATATCGTGATATATGATTTTTTCCATATCGCCCAGCCCTAATCCACAGTATCAAAAGCTTGAGAAAAGTCTAAATAAAGTGCAGCACAATAGTCCTTAGCATCCAGAGCTTCAACAACATCATTAAGAATATTCACCAAAGAATACTGAGTGCATTCTGCTGTGAATGCATGTGAGCACACACATCCTACTGTGTTCAACCTCCACACCTTGCAGCCTCGGCACTGTTCAACATTAAACAGACAGTGATTGATCTACGGCGCAATTGTTTATTTTGCCTCGCTGTCGGTGATGGATGAAGATTTGCGCACGTTTGAAAAGTCGACGTGAAATATGGTATATGGAGCCGAAGGAGGGGGGAGGGAGTTGTTTAGGAATCGGGTCCCCTTTAAGGAGAAATGCCAGCGGAGACCTGTGGGAGAACATTTCATCAAAGCTTCACCTCGTCTGATATTAAATGCCTCCTGTAGAGCAGTGGCAACGCGGTAATTACCATTTTTATCGCCACAACATAAACTATTATTTTCCTTTTGATAAAACGGTGGTTAAAAAAATGGCTAAAAACTGATTTTTGAGCGTAGTTGCTTTTACGCACACACATTGTTTTAGTTGGTCATGCACATGTTTTGCTGTAGGCTAATTGACTGCTTTTCTGCTGCATTTTCTAACAAAATTATAGATTCAGCTGGAAATGTGTGACACTTGTTTTAAAGAGCAGGAGCTTTTCCTGTTCAGTAGGCTCTTTGTGCCAGCTGACTGAATTCCTTCATTACAAAGCGCTATGTGGAAAACTTCCTTCTGCCCACAGATGACAGCAGCGAGACATTTCTAACGCCCTCTTCAGTTACCATCTTCCCAAGAGGCCAAAAGTGAGACAAGCTGAATGAATAGAAAAGGGAAACTGGAGACACAATGCCTACCTGCTCTCCCTTCATCTATCAGCTCTGCAGTGACATCCCTTCATTTCTGTTTTTTTTTTCTCTTCTTCTTCTGTTTTCTCCGCAGAAATTATCCAGCTCTTTAATTTGCGTTCATACAAGCAGACTGTTTAGATGAGCTACTCTGGTTCAGACTTTAAATTAAATCCCAAATCTTTTATAGTCATTTCTCTTTTATGTAATTCTTCACATTTTACCTTTGGTAAAAGCTGCAGTGTTTGTCTGCCAGTTTTTGTAAAGTATAAATTCATTAATTCTTTCAACCTTTATTTATACAGGTTAGTCTCATAAATAACATTTCGCCCCTCTTTTTAAAATTGTTTCTCCATTTCAAAAACATTTTCGTTTACAAGAAAACATCTGTCTGAGGCTGGGCTCGTTTATAGACAAAATAATCTTTTATTTTGTCCTCTTGTTGCTGATTGTAATCAAAGTTTTACAAGAGCTCAACGTAAATCGAACAAATTTGTGAAAGTTGTATGCAGAACCTTTACTGCTAATTACGGTGTGTGTTTTTAAATGCTAAATAAGACATTAAGGCCCTGTTTACACGGACACTGTGTGGGGGAAACGGAACTTGTGGGTATGTTAATTAGGTGAAAAGTTTTGCGTTGACACGGGCGAATTCTGTGGATACGACTCTCCCCCCCCACCCCCCCCCGTCCTCATGACTTCACTGTAGTTACCATGCTGGGCCATTAGATGGCGCTGTGATTTTTGGAACCTTCACTACTGCGCATGCGTGCTGCCTGAGGTAAACAGAGCAGCCGAGGCAGCCTGCCTCGTCTGTTTTCCTCTCTGGCTAAAAGTTCAGCTAACTACAAGTTGTTGTCAACAAGTTAACAACAAGTTAAAGCTGGAATTTGGATAAGAGTCAACAGATTTGACACCAAGTGGGACCGCTTCATCTAACAAGCTGCACACCAGTTGCTGACTGGACCGGAACCGCGTCAACATGTCTGACTTTAGTCCGTGAGAATCAGCTGATTTCCAGCAGCGCTACAAGGTAAACAATGTTCTTAATAATGTTTCCTTGTGTTTAGTTCGATCACAGAACAACCAACTGAGGTTTTATTTTTATTTTTTTCCTGCGAGGTCGAAGCTGTTCCACGAAGCGGACCGGCGGTTCGGATGTGGGTCCAGTTTCCACCAGGATGAAAACAACAGAGTCCAGTTCATTAAAGTTCGGTTAACGTGTTTTTAAAAGTGTTCAATTTAATTCTCAGTGTTTGTGACATACAGTTTTTGGTGTTGAATAAATAAATAAATTAAAAATCAACCTGGTGTCTTCATTTTCAGCAGCATGTTAGGCATGACGTAACGAGTCCAGATAGCTTCATTTAGCTCAGATAAATTTAAATATCTCCCACGCTAACATAAATACTGTTTATTATTGTTAAACTGTTAATATATAGCACATTTAGTATGTTATAGTGCAGCGTGACACGTGAAATGTCCGACTGCCTCGTTAACAGCGACAACTGGATCCAGGCAGCTGGCTCTCTTCCAACACAGATGCAGGTAAGGTGTAGAATAATTAAATATGAGAATCAAAATATATTCCATCAGCTATAGTTCAGAAAGTGGTGCGTGTGTCCACTGTCCAGTCCACCGCCATTGTTAAAATGCCGGCTGTCTGCGCGTGCGTGCTGCGTGCATGTGTTCAAACAAAAGCTCCGCGGGAGATGTTTACATTATCAACGGGAGGTCAGCGAAAAACTTCCACCCTGAGAGGTGGATCAGAAAAGTATCGGATGCAAAGAGTGGGGCCAGCAGCGTCGTGTAGGCGATAAGCAAAGACGCAAAGAGAAAGTAGCGGTTCCACTCAAAATACGCGCCGTGTAAACAGGGCCTAAACCTTCAAAAATAAAAACACGGATAAAACTTCACTTGTAACTTTGCAATTGTATGCGGTCAGTCGGGTGACAATGACTTCATGTAAGTGAATTAATGAATGTAATGAATCTAAAACACAGATAACCATGTGACCCCCTAAATTCTGCAGGAAGGGGGTTTGCTCCCCATCCGCAACTGAAAGGAGCTCCTTTCTTTCTCTGCCCTGCTCTTCTACAGCACTTTGTCATGTAAAGAGACCCATATCTGGCTCCAGTTGGGGGTAAAACAGCCGGAGAGAAATGGCTAGCTGGATCCCTGGGGCCAACAGAAATCTGTTCTGGGTTTGTGACTGACAGGTCCTTTGAGAAGCAGGGCTCAGGCCTGCCCACCAATGTGTCTTGTATGAGGTCAACTTTGACCCCTCCTGGCCACCTGCTTGCTTGCAACCTTTGACCTTTTCTAGCGAGACTCCTTTGGCGAAAGACCCATGATAGTAAGTCAATATATGTGGCTACGCTATCGAGCCAAAAGCAAGCGAGTGAATAAGTGTGTCGGGACTAAAAGTGTCCTGACTGTCACTTAAGGTTTAAGTAAGGAGCCATTGGTGTTTTCTTATGGCTAGGGGCCAGCACTTTGGGTCTGTGAGATCTGTTGAATCCAAACTGCACTAACTCTAGTTTTAGGCACTCCGTTTCAGATGCAACAAAGAGATCAGGTGCCTAAAAACAAGGCTCGGCGGTTCCCCAGCAAACTTTTAAAAATGTATTTAATGGAGCTTTAAAAATTATTACAAAATGGAGAGACTCGCTGGTTATCTGAGAATGTAGTGGGTTTGTGTTGTGCATGGGTGGGGAAAACAAACAGATTTCAAGACAAAACAAAATTTAAGGCAAGTACAATCTACCAAATGTTGTATTTCTAAGTTGTGGCTAATTGGGGGAAAAGCCTTTTCAATTAAAACAATTTAAATTCTTTACAAGTAGTTGAACATAAAAGTTCACTTTTTACTTTTTTTGTTTGCTGTGACAATACCCTTTTTTATATTCGACAAAGTGTAGTTTTTGTTTCCTGTCCGTAGTTTATTCGATAGCTGTACACTTGTTGTTTAACATAATAGACAATGAACATACACAGTGGACTGAGAGCGTTCTCTGTTTTGCCCCATTTGGTACTGTGTGTGTGCGCGCACACATGCAATTTCCACTACTGTGGTTCACTTTGTTGTGAACTTTGTTTGTGTGAAATGTTCATGGAGTACTAAACAAGAAGGAATACATGTGGACAGTAGGAATGCGCGATATATGTGGTACACAGCAGAAATAATAGACATTTAGCCTATGATAAAGATCTGTACAATATTCTTCCGGCTAGACGCAGTAATGCTGTGTCTGATGTAAAATCAGAGTTGTCAGATTTAAGTGATATCTTATTTTTTTGGTTGAAAACTGGTGTTAAAGTCTGTTTTCTTCAAGAGCCAAGTAGCAAAGTTACAAGCTAACTACGGCCGGCTTGCCATACTGTTGCCGTATTCCGACGCATGCGCAAAACGCTGTGTTCCGGCGAAAGTTAAAGTAAGCGTTAGTCAGCTTTAGAGAGTGCATTTTTGCTGAATAAAAAGTAAAAGAACGCTGTGTTGTGTGATTTTACTGCAAGACCCTGTCTGGTCAATGCTACAGAGGAAACTGGTCGCCATTTTGTGTCAGCTCTCCCCTCACAATAGATATCATCAGGATATGAATTTTATGCCATATCGCACATCCCTAGGACAGAAATCAAGAATAAATCATGAAAAGGCCTGGATAGAAGTGGTTGCACTGATTTTTCCATTTTCTTGTAAGGGATTGATCACAGAGAGCGTGTTGAGTTCAGTGAGGACTAGCTTTTTCATTAAACAACAATAAATAACACGTCATTGTTCCAATTAATTTATAATCCAGTAATTATCATCCATTGGAGAGTTGACACTTTCTGTTCCTTCTTCTGGTTTACAACTGAAAAGATGGTCTTTCTTGCTGGCGTCTAAGGGAAAAAAGAAACCTCCATTCTGGTATGTAACTGGGATTACAGAGACCACAAGCCACCATTTTGTTGAAGACAACAACCTGGTCATGCGTTTTTGTATACAGAGTTACACGGTAAAGTGTTTGCACATGTATATCCAGTAGGAAGCCCCTCTCGCTCTGCAGGCTGTCATGTCGAACATATGTTTTCTGTGACTCCAGTTGTTCTCAATTAATGCCGGCACATGTGGGCTTGGGATTATAATGGTAGACGTTATAGTGTGTGCGTACACACTCACTTGAGATGAATGGCATGCAAACAGTGGGAGGTTTAAGACGAGTTGGGGAATAATCAACATACGTCATGGTTTTTCACATTCCCTCCTTTTCTCCTCTTGAATGTTTGATTCTGAACAACTTGTGTTGAACAGAAGCACCTAAGTAATAATAAACTTTATCTTTTGACCCATCAGCTCAGCCCCTCTCCTTTTAACTCTGCTGACACCTGTGCTCCATCATGCAGCTCAAACCACTTAAGTGCAAAGCTATAGACTACTTTTTTCTTTTCTATTTTCTTTGTTAAAGTGAATGATTGACTTGTCATTTACTTGTTGGTACCTGCTTCATCATGTTTGATTATTGTTTGTCTCTTGTTTTGTAGAAAATCAAATCAGTTGTTTTATTTAAAACAAGACTCCCTGGTTAAATTGTTGCACTGCTCTATGTAGAAAGTTACATAAAATTATTATAATTGCAATTACCTGTACTACAGAGAAGACATCTAAAATTACCTTAATTTTGCAGGCTCCACTGACTTTACATTTTGAACTGGACTTGTAGAAAGTCTTTTCATCTTAATTGTTTTTTGGGGGCATTTTTCAACTAAAAGCTGTTTGTGGGGATGGCACCATATTTTTTATTTTTGCCATGTATGCTTTCTTTAATTAACAATAAAATGAATAACTTTCAGACTATAAACATAAAAACACATTCTAGCATGTAGGGGTGTAATGGTACGCTAAAATCACATTTCGGTTCGGTTCAACTACAAGGAGGGCTTGGTTCGGTTTATTTTTGGTACAAAAAAAAAAGACTTAAAAATGTTCATTTTGAAAATATGTCAAAAATACATTTGTATTGTAGTAATAAATAAAAGTGACCCATTTGGATGATATTTTAAATAAACAGCACTCTACAATAAATAAACTACTGTATATTAACAATAATAAAAATCTTAATAAATACAATAACAGTCAGAACCAGAACAATAAGCAGCAACAGACCTGTTTATGATCTAACTAATCAAGTTTTGGTCCAGTAGCAGCAGTGTGGCTGTATTTGTCCTCATTACTGTACTCACAACCTCTTCTTCTTGGTGGGACAGGTCCTGGAACAGTTCAGAGTTCAGTTCAGTCATCACACACTTCTTAGCTGCAGCAGGTGATCTCTGGTGGATGTCTGTCCCTGAAGTGGAAGAGAGATGCTACCTCTGTCCCAGACTGGAAATAAAACAGAGGTAAAATAACAAGTTAATAACATTATGATTTTAAATAATAATAAATAATAATTATAATAAAAGAACAATATCTCTTGAACGGTTGAATATCTCACTCATCATCAGGGCAAGGACTTGTTGACAATCAGTGTTGGTTTTTTCATAAAGAGCTTAACTTTTTGACTGAAGTGTTGACGACGTGATGAATGTCTCATAGCGAGGATCAGTAACTTTAAAGCCTGCGCATAAAACAACATTCAGACTTAGATTTCAGAGATTTAAAAACTCATACAGTTTGTGTTATTGCTCTGGACCGATCTGAATCACCTGATGAAGTAGTTTTAATGCAGCTGTTGTTGTTAGCGCAGTTTGTAACAAGCTGAGTGCTTTTCTTCGTTCACGTTCGGATGACGTCGTTTCCAGCGCGTTCACGTTAGACGTGTTGCTGCAGATCCAGTCTTGTGAAAACACGTCCACACAGCTTTGGATGTGCGCTCGTCAAGAAAGCCATTACGTTCCCAAACAGGAGACAGTACACGACATGCTAACGGGACTAAATGCTGCGCGTGCTTCGCGTGCTGCGCGATAATAGCTCCGTACTGAAACGCGCCCAGGAAATTTTGTTCCACGGTGCATATATTCCCCCGTTAATAACGTTCAATGAGTGAAAAAATAACCGAAACGGTACGCGGGTGGACCGAACGAGCTGTACCAAAACGGTTCGGTACACCCACTTGTACCGTTACATGCCTACTAGCATGTATACCTGCTACTTGCCTTGCATGTCAGAATTAACTGAGAATTAGATCTGACACTATGAAGGTTATTTACAGTAACTTGGACTGAGTTCTTGCGGTCAGTGATTGTTAATGTTTCTCTGAGCTGCTCTCAAACTTTAGGTTTCACATTTCCAAATTTCCCATCCATCACCATCACTTGCTGGTCTTTCAGTTATGCATATGCTGTTTTCATCCATCCCCTGTCATGCTTGTTCAATATGTTTAAACAGCCGTCTTAGTGTAGATATAAAGTTTTGCTGTATGCAACATCAAGCTAAATGTCTATTTTTAATAAGAACTTTTTCAAATCTAAAAGTAATTTTCACTTTGTGCCATTTCTTCTATATACAAATCATTTAAATGAGTAATTCTAGTGACATCGCCTTTTCTGCATCTTCACTGAGGTGGTCATAGATGCGCAGGTAGAGCATTTCTGTCTGAACAGAATTGTGTGGCATCATTGGGCAAGACACTGAACTCCCACACTAGAACCTATAAACTTATCAGTGTGTGGCTAGAAAGAAAAAGTTCTGCGTAATTGAGTACAATGTATACAATAAAAAAAATCACTGAGTGCAGGAGTTGATGAGAAATTGTGAAACACTCTGTAGAGCTTAGAGAAATTTAAAATATGCTATTTAATATGGGGTGCTGTTTGTAAAGTTACACAGTCAAAAATTAACAGCAATATTTTGGTTTATTTTGCAAACCATGGCCTTTCATAAGAATTTTTTTTTGTTTTTTCAGTCGTATTAATAACAGGATGAAAATATATTTATAAATGTCATAGTTCACTAACTAAATATTCAATTTACAAGCTAAATATTAAGTTTACAATCTAAATAGTTAACTTGCAAGTTAAATATTTAGTTAACAAGCCAAATATTTAGCTCCACACTAACTATTTAGTTTACAAACTAAATGTTTATATCCAAGATAACTATTTAATTTACAAACTAAATATTTAACTTGAAAGTTAAATATTTAGTTACTGAACTAAATATTTAGGTGTAAATTAAATATTTAATTTCCAAACTGGAGGAGGTGGGAGGAGCTCACCTGGAACAGTTCAGAGTTCAGTCACACACTTCTACTGGAGGTATGTGGTGGATTTCCCTGAAGAACACAAAGAGGTAAAAAAGAAAGAGTTAATAAGATTATAACTTTAAATTACCGGTATACCGAGTTCCTCACTGCACTCCGCCAGGCAAGGATCTTTTTATTTCTGTCTCTGTAGAGCAGACTTGACTGGTCGTAAAGGACTTGTCGCGAACACACAGCTACAATGAGTTTCTCTTCCATAGTACACGACTTTGCGGGTTTTTTCTGTGTCCCACAAACAATACGTCACATAGTTGCGCAATACCCGTCCCCTCGTTTCCGCGTCACATAGCGGACTCTCCCCCTCTCTCCTCCCCCCGACTCTCCCTGATTGGTTGACACACGCGTTCACAAGTTTGAACGGCGAAATCATCATTTTCAAGGCGTGCTTTGGAGGCTGACGCGGGTTCACGTGCACGGAAAACGATTTCCAGCACGCTCAACACGCACGTGACGTGACGCCCGACGCCCCATTGACTTTGCATGTAAACTGGACACTCCTGCAGTTGAAAAGCCGTTTGGTGTGGACGTACCATTAGTTTGTGGTGAGGATCCTCACACCCTTCACCTCTGCAAGCAGCTGCTTGTAGGTTCTGTATAGAACACACTCACAGGGCATGTGTGCAAAGTTTCACACAAAGTCAGATGCATCCAGACCAGCGGAGGGCAACTCAGGACATGCACACTCATCTAACAAGCTGTGCCACAAAGCAGGCCTGACTAGGTGTTTCAACCCCCACCAGCAGCAATCTGCCAACAGTTGGGTTAATATTGCCACCAGCTGCAGAGGGGGCGATGCCAACAGCTGCCAAACGGCACCAGGCCCAGAATGGTCACACAAGACCCTCCTGTCTTCTCTTCAGCTTGGATTCATAAGTTGTGCTTCATTAAAGCCTAGTATTTGTCCTTTTGCTTGGTCAGTTGTTTCTTACCCTTCTTTTTTCATTGTGCCATGTTATCTTTATTTGACTTACGAACGAGTTCCGTTCCTACGCACCATTCGTAACTAGAAAATTTGTAAGCCGGAACGCATTGCACGTGGCGTTCGTAAAACCGGATTTTTGGTCGTAAGTCGGAAAATGTATGCCAACGCTGCGCTGCACACCCGTTTATCAACATGAGACTGAAGAACTTTATTTACGAACTGTTAGCTAACACACTTTCATCTAAAACGCATACCAGTGCTGTATTT
>JBBPBX010035067.1:13734-32259 GCA_038048925.1 Garcialebias charrua
GTTGTGTTGTTTTATAAGACTGAGCTAAATACAGCTTCTCAGACTGAGGAAGTCTTTCGGACGAAAGACGAAACGTTTCTACAGTTTTTTTTGTTTTGTTTTTTGAATGTCCAGAGGACCAGACTTAGCTTTTTTAGATTTTTCTACCTGGATTATTGAGCATGCATCAGGGTAAGTTTGTATTGCGTTTCTTGAACATGTGCTCAGAAAAAGAGGTGGTAAATAAGGCATTTTTTTATCTGGCAACCCTGGGCTCAGCTGTATTCATTGTGCATGCAGCAACTGCATGATCACAGTTACGTCCAAACTGGTGAATAACGTCTCTTTGGACCCTGGATTTTATTAGTTTTGCTCCTGCATGCTGAAAAAGGGTGAGTAGCAGAAAAACACTTAGCTCTCTGCCATTATTTAAATCTGTTGTTAGTGCAAAAAAACTTTGGACTGCAGCCAAAAGATCTGAAGCTCTCGACCTTGACTTCTCTAAATGGTTTTCAGAATCTGTTGGAATCCTGGCAAAAACCAATGCAGATTTGTTCCTGTCTTTGATTTTATACGTCTACCTTATAATGTTTTGCTAGTTTTTTGATACTTTGTTAAAAAAAAAAAAAAAAAAAAAATCTTTTGTTTTTTTCTCTCTTTTTGTTTTCTATTGTTTATTGTTTGTTTGTTTATTGTTTAATGAAATTCTATCACTGCTGTTCATTGTTCTTTAGTTTTAGCAGGTCGCTTTCGTAAATGAGCCCATGAGGTTCAAAAGATTTACCTGACTAAATAAAGGTTGAATGAATGAATTAAAGCCGCAAATAAAGACAACAGTTCAGCACGCGAGCGGAAAGCTATTTGTTTTTGTTGTGTGATTTCAAACAGTTCTTCTTCTACTGTAGATTTCTTCTTCTACACCTTTCTTGCAACATATGCACAGGTTTTAGAGGGTACTGCCTCCTGCTGGTCCGTAAAAGAACAGCACTTTGCCATGCGCCGCCGTGCGACAACTATAAACACAGAGGCGACACTGTAAACGCATTTCGCCGCACGGCACAGTGCACGCGCAGCGTGCGCGCTCCAGCCTGCGGACCAAAGCGTGAGTCTGACTCAGCCTTGAGGAGTCTCCAGGCTCGAACCAGCAGACTGAGAGACAGCTCTGTTCATCAGGCAGTCAGGATGCTAAACACTCTGCCTGCTCTGCCTCCCCTCCCATTTGAACTGCCTTAACACAAAAAAACTTTCTCACACATTACCACTCAACACAAAGTTTTTAACACTGGACTCTGTGTCATCAAACGGGTTATTCACTAAACTCTCGGTCATGTGTTCATTCAGTTTGCACTACTTCTCATATTTGCACTAATGTTTGTATTACATTACTGCCTATAGTCATACTACTGTTTACATTCACTGTTTACATTTATTAATACTGTTTACATTTATTACTACTGCTTTACATTTATTACTACTGTTTACATTTACACTACTTTTATCTACACTACTGCAGATACATATACAGCATTCTCTGACTAGCCTTATCTAAGGATGCCAAATGTGCCTTATGTGCCTTACTGCATATGCCACTTTGCCTATATACCAACATCAACTACCTCATACATATACTGTGTACATTAACTTATATGCTGCTGTGCCACTCTTTGCAAATGTCAATGCTAGAACCTTCAGTTTATTTTATAGATATACTTTTTATACTTTTTATACTACTATGCAAAAACTCAGGACAGTATTACACTTTTATTATTTCATTTTATGCTTATGTTCATTGGGTGTTTGGTGTTTTAGGGGTGTTTGGTGTTTCAGTGTTGGTGTAAATTTTCATACTTTTATACTATTATGAAAAAACTCAGGACAGTGTTACACTTTTACTATTTTATGCTTATGTTTATTAAATGTTTTAGTGTTTAGTGTTTAGATGGTTACTGTTGCACCGAGGGACTGAGAGAAACGCAATTTCGGTCCTGTGTATGTCCTGTACATATTGCAGTTCTGACAATAAAGTTGACTTTGACTTTGACTTTGAGAAACAGAGGGCCCCCATCCAAATTTCGCTTAGGGCCCCAAAGAGGCTTGGGCCGGCCCTGTGTAAACGGTCCAACCCAAGAGTGCGGACATACACTGGACCTTGTTTTAACTTGGGATGTGACTGTTAGTAATCTTGAAATTGGTGACAACGTGTTTTCAGACCACGTGCCAGTCTGGTTTGAGTTCACCCTCCCCCATCTAACTCCTAAGCCGTGCGTGCCTGCATGTAGCAGCCAGGCCATTAACCATTTTACTGTTGCACATTTTACTGATGTTTACAACTCTAAATGATAATTCAACCACCGGTGTTTCTCTCCACCACTGAGGAGCTGACATCCCAGTTCAACTCTGTCTGCTTAAAGGCTTTGGATCATGTTGCTCCTGTTAAATCTAGAAAATCAAAACTCAGAGCAGAACCTTGGCTGAATGACATCACCAAGGCTGGTAGGTAGCAATGCAGGAGGGAGGAGCGCAAATGGAGAAAATACAGGCTGCAGGTCTCTTTTCAAATACTAAAAGAGAGTTGGCATCGTTATCAGAAAGCAGTAAAAACTGCTAAATCCCAATACTTCTCTGATATCATTGCCTCAAATTTTCACAATCCATGAGTCCTGTTCTCCACCCTAAACTCTGTTCTCCACCTCACTGAACCTTCACCTCTGGAAGCCTCGACTAAGCTCTACGAGAACTTCCTACATTTCTTTTTTTTTTAATTGCGACCACCCGGGCTCTCATTTCTCTTCCAACTCATGATCTATCCATCTCACCTCAATCGGTTGCTGTACTTCAAAGTCAAAGTCAAAGTCAACTTTATTGTCAGAACTGCAATATGTACAGGACATACACAGGACCGAAATTGTGTTTCTCTCAGTCCCTCGACCATTTTGAACTAGCTTCTCTGTCTTCTCTAGAGCAGGTCATGTTCAGCCTGAAACCATCTGGTTCCCCCTTTGATGTGGTCCCCCCTCTGCTACTGAAGGAGGTTTTTCCTACTCTAGGTCCTTCCATTATTTCTATTGTAAATAGCAGTTTATCCACTGGTGTGGTACCAAAAACGTTTAAACATGCTGCTGTTCAACCTCTCCTGAAAAAACCAAACCTTGACCCCTCAGTAGCATCCAACTTCAGGCCTGTCTCAAGACTCCCATTTGTTTCTAAACTTCTGGAAAAAATAGTTGAGTCCCAGTTGAAGTGCTTCCTGGAGGATCACGCTATCCTTGAGTTATTACAATCTGACTTCAAATCTCTCCACAGCACTGAAACTGCCCTACTGAAGGTTTTTAATGACATCTTCTTATCCACAGACACTGGTGACTCTGTGCTGCTTGTCCTATTGGACCTTACATCATCTTTCAACACCATTGACCAAGAGATCCTCATTGCTAGGTTGGAGCAGTGGGTGGGCATCACAGGGTCAGCCCTCAATCGGTTCAGATCCTACCTCTCTGACAGATCCTTTTGTGTTTCCATCAAATATTTTAGTTCTGCAGCGACAGCGCTTAAATGGGGGGTTCTGCAGGGGTCCATCCCGGGTCCTCTCCTATTCTCTTTATACCTGCTGCCACTTGGTGCTATTTTCCGGAAACACAACATACCTTTTCACTTCTACGCCGATGACTGTCAAATTTACTTTAAGAAAAAGGAAAGTTCTGTAGGTCAATCGGTGACCTACACAAGGTGAGTGCTAAACAAAGAGATCTAGCTTTCTGTTCTGAGATGTAGAGGTGCAAGTCCATTCAGAGCTTTGAAAACAAACAGGAGCAGCTTGAACTGTATCCTGAACTGAACCGGGAGCCAGTGTAGAGAGGACAGGACAGGAGTGATGTGTTCATATTTTCGTGTGTTGGTCAAAAAGCGCGCGGCAGAGTTCTGTACAAGCTGTAAACGGGAGATGGAGGATTGATTAATACCAACATACAAAGCATTACAATAATCAAGTCTGGAGGTCACAAAGGCATGGATGGCCTTCTCCAGATCACCACGGCTGAGAAATGACTTGACTTTGGAGAGCAGTCGGAGCTGAAAGAAGCTGGTCTTGACAACAGAACTGATCTGTTTATCAAACTTTAAGTTGGAGTCAAGCTGCACTCCAAGATTTCTGACCACCGGGTTGAAGTGGGGGAGGGGAAAACCAACACTGGGACTGGGAAGGATGTTGCTGGTGTCATCAGGTGCACCAAATAAAATGCATTCAGTTTTATCTGTGTTTATGTGGAGGAAGTTTTGAGAGAGCCAGTGCTTAATGTCATTTTATGTTATGATTTTTGTTTTAAATGTGGCAATGAAGAAAATTTACATTTACATACAACGATATAAACATGAGAGAGAAATATCACTGTGAGTGTGTTCAGTTAATCCTCCTTCGTCTCTGTGCTGTAATCCACCTGTGTGTGTGCGTGCGTGTGTGTGTGTGCGTGCGTGTGTGTGCACCACCTGACATCAGCTTGCATGGCTGTTCCTGAGTGGGGGGAGGGTGGGGGTGCGTACCAAATGAAAGGATAAGCAGTGAAGCTGTCAGCTCTGTGGAGGAGAACCTTCAGCATCAGCTGTGACTGTGCTGCCTGCAGGTCCTGCAGGTCCTGCAGGTCCTGGTCTCAGCTGCACCTGATGAACCTGATGAAGACAGGCTGTGGTCTGGGCCCCTCAGCAGCAGCAACCTCTCTGGCGCTCACCAAAGCCACAGATTGTCTAATTAGATTAAGCGAGGCTTTCCTCAGCTAATCATTTGGCAGCTCTGCTTTTTGTTTTTTCTCTTCCAGTGGAGTTGTGCTCCAGCCACCAGCTCACGCCTGGTTTCTCCACAGTTCAGGGTCTGAGGAGCACTTGGCGGAGCGAGGGGTGCTGCTTGAAGAGCTCTGGACGGGTCATGGGCTGTTTCTGGAACCGGAGCGGTGGTCAGAGCAATCGGACCGACACCTGCTGCTAACAGGAGGCCATGGGGCAAGTTTCTGTGAGTACAACCTCCTTCTTCTCACTGCGGAGCAGAAGAAACTGCTTTTCTGATGATCACAGGATACTGAGCAGACTGCAGGATCAAGTTCTTCTCAGGCTGTTGTGAAAACAGATTTACTCGTGTTCAAAAGTGACGTCTGCACCGCAGCAGTGAAGATTGTTTCCTCCATCAAGCTGCTTCTCACTCAGATTAAACTTGACTGATTGACAGAAGCTGCAGCTGAACGCACTGAGGTCAACCTGCAGAGTGCGCATGCACGCTCACGCACGCACACACACATGCACACACACACACATGCACAAACACACACACACACACGTGTTTGCTGTGCAGGGTGCAGTAAAAACCTTTTGTGATGCTGTTTCAAACATAATTTGGAGTAAAAGTGAATCTGTCAATAATCCAGGCAGATGATGTAACCAGGTGCAGTCCGGTCCTCTGGATGATTCTTTTTGTTGAAATGTTTCATCTTTCATCCAGAGGACTTCTTCAGTCTGAGGAGCTGCAACAAACTCAGTCTCATAAACAGCACCTTCTCATGGTGGATCGACCAGTTTGTTGCTGACATCCAGAACTAGCTGTTCACATTCAGTGTTTCTTCTGGATCAGTTCCCTTGAGGGGGGGGTGCAGTGAGGACAGAACGTAGTCATGTCTTTGTTGCCGGCCTGTTAGCTTAGCGCTACGTTTCTGCCTGTTTGTATCATGTGTGTGTGTGTGTGTGTGTTTGTGTGTGCGTGTGTGTGTGTGTTAGAGTAGCAAAAGATTAATCTTAGAGGTCAAAGGTCATCATTGCACATGGTAGTGAATCAAATGTCTCCTCCACTTTCCAGGATCCATCACTTTGTGCTGCCTTTTTAACAGGAGAATAAAATAAAAACTCCTCCCTTTGTTCTTCTCCGCAGAGTAAATCCTCCCTCAGTTCTTCTCCGCAGAGTAACTCCTCCCTCTGTTCTTCACCGCAGAGTAACTCCTCCCTCAGTTCTTCTCCGCAGAGTAACTCCTCCCTCAGTTCTTCTCCGCAGAGTAACTCCTCCCTCAGTTCTTCTCTACAGAGTAACTCCTCCCTCAGTTCTTCTCCGCAGAGTAACTCCTCCCTCTGTTCTTCACCGCAGAGTAACTCCTCCCTCAGTTCTTCTCCGCAGAGTAGTAACTCCTCCCTCAGTTCTTCTCCGCAGAGTAACTCCTCCCTCTGTTCTCCTCCGCAGAGTAGTAACTCCTCCCTCAGTTCTTCTCCTCCGCAGAGTAACTCCTCCCTCTGTTCTTCACCGCAGAGTAACTCCTCCCTCAGTTCTTCTCCGCAGAGTAACTCCTCCCTCAGTTCTTCTCCGCAGAGTAACTCCTCCCTCAGTTCTTCTCCACAGAGTAACTCCTCCCTCAGTTCTTCTCCACAGAGTAACTCCTCCCTCAGTTCTTCTCCACAGAGTAACTCCTCCCTCTGTTCTCCTCCGCAGAGTAACTCCTCCCTCTGTTCTCCTCCGCAGAGTAGTAACTCCTCCCTCTGTTCTCCGCAGAGTAACTCCTCCCTCTATTCTTCTCCGCAGAGTAACTCCTCCCTCTGTTCTCCTCCGCAGAGTAGTAAATCCTCCCTCTGTTATCCGCAGAGTAACTCCTCCCTCTGTTCTTCACTGCAGAGTAACTCCTCCCTCAGTTCTTCTCCGCAAAGTAACTCCTCCCTCAGTTCTTCTCAGCAGAGTAACTCCTCCCTCTGTTCTTCACCGCAGAGTAACTCCTCCCTCTGTTCTTCTCAGCAGAGTAACTCCTCCCTCAGTTCTTCTCAGCAGAGTAACTCCTCCCTCAGTTCTTCTCAGCAGAGTAAATCCTCCCTCTGTTCTCCGCAGAATAACTCCTCCCTCAGTTCTTCTCCGCAAAGTAACTCCTCCCTCAGTTCTTCTCAGCAGAGTAACTCCTCCCTCTGTTCTTCTCCGCAGAGTAACTCCTCCCTCTGTTCTTCTCCGCAGAGTAACTCCTCCCTCTGTTCTTCACCGCAGAGTAACTCCTCCCTCAGTTCTTCTCCGCAAAGTAACTCCTCCCTCTGTTCTTCTCAGCAGAGTAACTCCTCCCTCTGTTCTTCTCCGCAGAGTAACTCCTCCCTCTGTTCTTCTCCGCAGAGTAGTAACTCCTCCCTCTGTTCTCCGCAGAGTAACTCCTCCCTCTGTTCTTCACCGCAGAGTAACTCCTCCCTCTGTTCTTCTCCGCAGAGTAACTCCTCCCTCTGTTCTCCTCCACAGACTAACTTCTCCCTCTGTTCTCCTCCGTAGAGTAACTTCTCCCTCTGTTCTCCTCCGCAGAGTAACTCCTCCCTCAGTTCTTCTCCGCAGAGTAACTCCTCCCTCTGTTCTCCTCCACAGACTAACTCCTCCCTCTGTTCTCCTCCGCAGAGTAACTCCTCCCTCTGTTCTCCTCCGCAGAGTAACTCCTCCCTCTGTTCTCCTCCGCAGAGTAACTCCTCCCTCTGTTCTTCTCCGCAGAGTAACTCCTCCCTCTGTTCTTCTCCGCAGAGTAACTCCTCCCTCTGTTCTTCTCCGCAGAGTAACTCCTCCCTCTGTTCTTCTCCGCAGAGTAACTCCTCCCTCTGTTCTTCTCCGCAGAGTAACTCCTCCCTCTGTTCTTCTCCGCAGAGTAACTCCTCCCTCTGTTCTTCTCCGCAGAGGAAATCCTCCGCCTGTTCTTCTCCGCAGAGTAACTCCTCCCTTTGAACTCCTCCCTCTGTTCTCCTCTGCAGAGTAACTCCTCCCTCTGTTCTCCTCCACAGAGTAACTCCTCCCTCTGTTCTCCTCCACAGAGTAACTCCTCCCTCTGTTCTCCTCCACAGAGTAACTCCTCCCTCTGTTCTCCTCCACAGAGTAACTCCTCCCCACTCGAATATCTTGCATCTAAAACATTTAGGTTTACTTTCAGTTTTTGTTAAATTCCAGTCCAGAAAAACACTCATATGCAAAGCTACAAACACTCACTGTTTAAATCCCTCAGATACTGGGGGGGCGACATCAGCCTCTTCTGTAGGATTCCTAGACTTTTCTCCCGGTGACTGATTCATTTCACGCTCTGATTCAATGATTCTGATCCTCTCGACAGTCCCGTTGTCCCTGTCAGGAACCGTCTGCACCTCAGGTCTTCCACTGAGTCCACATCGTTTAGACGGGCCTCAGCCAGTTCCAGACAAACCAGCCATGGCCAGAAACTCCTTTCGAGGCGCCAAACCTGGACGCCGTACTGAGGCCAATCATGAAGTGGAGTTCAGCGTCTCCCTGCAGGATCTTGGCTCGCTCATGGAGCTGAGAGGAGAGGAGGCCATCGCCAGGATCCAGGACTCTTATGGAGGCGTTAACGGGCTGTGTCTCAGACTCAGGACGTCACCTGTAGAAGGTAAATAAGTCTAAAAACTCCACTTCTGTGCTTCCTTTTGTCCTCAGAAACCATTTCTTATGCAGAGATTATAACACAAAAAGACAAGATCTTTTCTGCTCATTGAATGGAGATAACTGTGGATTTGGTGAATCATGAAAGCAGCTGCAGAACTTCACAGAAGGAGAGGACTCTGGTCAAATGTGCAGTTTATCTAGTGGATGTTTTTCTTTACAACCTACATGATTTTCACACTACTGTACAGTGATGTTTCTTTTCAATGATGGGGTTCTGACTGTAAGGAGACAAACTTGCAGATAACTTGCAAGAAAATGAAAGTTTCCATTGTACTGAGCTTTGAGTGTCAGCAACCAGCGAACTGTGCACAGGAAAATCACAGCAGATGAAACGTATTCTTGTCCACATCTCCCCTCGTTGGCTAATCTGATAGAGACCACGTTTGAAATGAAGATGGGCAGAGTTGGACTGGTTTTTAATCATTATTGTTCGTTGTCACTGTGGTTTTCCATTGCTGGTGTCCAAGTAGAGCTCCAGGGCTCTTGACATGAGTTGGTCACCCACAACTGTTTTGAGAGAAACTTTGTGCACAAGCGGTGAGGCTGTTTGCCTCTGACTCACCTGAAGTTGACAACTCTGTAAAAGTCACTAGACGTTTGGGAAAATCATGAAAATCATTCACCGGTAGTTTTGTCTACACGGTCACGTAATCATTCAAGGTTAAACATTACACACATGATGCTGCCGGTCTGGGCACCAAGACCATGTAAACAACGCGAGCTCTAGCAACAGAGAAGCCCAAATGGTGACCATTTCAGTGAGTGACAGACTTTCAGCTAAAGATGTAAACAGGAAACAGACTTTTACTTTCTACTCAGTTTCTGATGAAAATCAGCCGAAGAGGAACCAGTGAACAAATGGCTGCAGGATTAAAGGACTAAAAGAAGCAGGACTAAAGCTGCATGAGGCTCCGTTCCAAGGATAGAGTAATGACCCATCAAGAAAGTATGACTTACATTTGAACAGTGAGTCCCTTAAAATGGCCACCAGGAGATACCACCTTAACGTTCACTTCAACAAATTTTATTTTATTTATTTATTTACCCTTTATTTATCCAGGTAGTCTCATTGAGCCACGAAAACTCATTTTCAACAGAGACCTGTTGGGGAGCAGATGTTGGGGGTTGAGGGCCTTGCTCAGGGGCCCAGAGTGGGGCGAATGAGGATGGAGGCAGGTGTGGGTGTTTCACCTTTTTTAACCACATTTTTTGATGTTGTCAGTACCAGGGCTTGAACCGGCGATCTTCCGATCACAGGCCCACCGTTTTTAACCTCTGCACCACCACTCCCCATTCCAAATTCTTTGGTTTAATCAGAAGTGAGACTCGAGCTCTGCAGCAGAAAAATAAATCATTCTGTAGTTGAGAAGTAAAGTTGCCAGATCAGACAAAGGCAACGTATGGCTCAAGGGCACCAGTAGCCCCTTGAACATTTCCATCCAAACACCAAAATTCTTAACTGAATAGAAAACACATTTTTAAAAATCAAAAAGGCGTTCAATTCAAGATCAACTGGACTTTATTTGTAACAGAAGACGTTTCGCTTCTCATCCGAAAAGCTTTATCAATTCAATGAACCAGACTGTGTGTGCGTGTGGATTTATAACAGGAGTCACGCACCATCATATGTAAATTGCAAGCTGAGGTAACACATACATGTAAATTGACAGATCACACCTTAACAGTAGGGAGTTCCCTTGAAGTCTCTGACAGCAGACACAACAACTGTATGTAAATTGACAAAAAACACCTCACAGCCCAACAACAGAGGTTTCTCAACAAACTTTGCTAGTCTAATTCACAGACAAGACACCTCTGCTCCCATCCGATGTAAAACGTTTGTGAATCAGTCCCAAAACTGAGTTGTAAGTCTTGGAAAGTTGAAATCTCAGACCTCCTCCTCTGTTAAGAGAAGGTTTTTCTCTCTTAACATACAAAGCTTCCTTAACACCCCTCTCAAACCATCTGTGCTCTCGGTCCAAAATTTGCACATTTTCATCCTCAAATGAGTGTCCCTTGTCCGTGAGGTGGAGGTGAACAGCGGAGTTTTGTCCAGAGGTGGTGGCTCTCCTGTGTTGGGACATTCGTCTGTGAAGAGGCTGCTTCGTTTCTCCAATGTAACGGTCTGAGCAGACCTCGCTGCACTGGACTGCATACACCACACCACTCTGTTTGTGTGTGGGGGTTCTGTCCTTAGGGTGGACCAGCCTCTGTCTGAGAGTCCTGCTGGGTTTGAAATGTACTGGGATGTTGTGTTTGTTGAAAATCCTTCTGAAATTCTCTGAGACTCCAGCAACATAAGATAATAAAAACATTGTCATTCCTTATGTTGCTGGAGTCTCAGAGAATTTCAGAAGGATTTTCAACAAACACAACATCCCAGTACATTTCAAACCCAGCAGGACTCTCAGACAGAGGCTGGTCCACCCTAAGGACAGAACCCCCACACACAAACAGAGTGGTGTGGTGTATGCAGTCCAGTGCAGCGAGGTCTGCTCAGACCGTTACATTGGAGAAACGAAGCAGCCTCTTCACAGACGAATGTCCCAACACAGGAGAGCCACCACCTCTGGACAAAACTCCGCTGTTCACCTCCACCTCACGGACAAGGGACACTCATTTGAGGATGAAAATGTGCAAATTTTGGACCGAGAGCACAGATGGTTTGAGAGGGGTGTTAAGGAAGCTTTGTATGTTAAGAGAGAAAAACCTTCTCTTAACAGAGGAGGAGGTCTGAGATTTCAACTTTCCAAGACTTACAACTCAGTTTTGGGGCTGATTCACAAACGTTTTACATCGGATGGGAGCAGAGGTGTCTTGTCTGTGAATTAGACTAGCAAAGTTTGTTGAGAAACCTCTGTTGTTGGGCTGTGAGGTGTTTTTTGTCAATTTACATACAGTTGTTGTGTCTGCTGTCAGAGACTTCAAGGGAACTCCCTACTGTTAAGGTGTGATCTGTCAATTTACATGTATGTGTTACCTCAGCTTGCAATTTACATATGATGGTGCGTGACTCCTGTTATAAATCCACACGCACACACAGTCTGGTTCATTGAATTGATAAAGCTTTTCGGATGAGAAGCGAAACGTCTTCTGTTACAAATAAAGTCCAGTTGATCTTGAATTGAACGCCTTTTTGATTTATCATGTCCTGGACGACTGAGAATCTTCACCAGCACATTTTTAAAAAGTTAAAAACCTGCATTTTATCAATTAAACTTAAGGGTTCAAATAAAGCATAAAGCTTAGAATTAGGTAGGTCAAATGTTTGTTCAAGTTGATGCATGTTGTCAGGGATCAGGCGTGTTGTTAGATGAACCCAGTATGCAGGCAGGCAGGACTCGGAGGCACGAGGAGTGAAAATAAATAAAACACTTTAATTATGCAAAATAAAGGTGCTGACGTGGCAGCTACTTACAACACGAGAGAAAACCATGGAACCAGGAGACAAGACACCAGAGGAACATAGACGATGACCCGACAATGAACTACACAGGGACTTATATACACACACAGTAATTAAACTAAATCACAAACACCTGGACACATAGACAGTGAAACCAGAAGGTGTAGGGATGGGGACTGACCAACAGAGGGTGCCATCCCTACACATGTTCAATAATCCAGGTGGATAAATCCTGAGAAATGTGAGCTTGTTGCAGCTCCTCGGACTGATGAAGTCTTTTGGATGAAAGACGAAATGTCTCAACAAAAAGAAACCGTCCAGAAGACCTGACAGAACTTTGCTGGGCCTTGTTAGAGCTGTGTTGCTACTTCCTTCTCTCAGAACAGAATGTAAAGGGTTAGGGTTAGTCCTAAACCTGGCTCTTCTTAGGAGTGAGTTTGGATCAAACGAGCCACACGTCAGACCGTCACGTTCTCAGAGAACATTTTGGATCATGCTAACCTTAAGTTACTTGAGATACACGACTGAGCTACGAGGTTTGACAGTGTCCCACATTGACCCTGGGCAGCCTAGTGGACAGTTCATCATTTGTCTGTTCTTTGACATTTCCTCCTCATCAGTAATTTATTGAGTCTGTCCATCATGCGAGCGTTCAGATAAAACCTTCTGAGTTTTGACTCCTGCTGCCAGAGAAAAGGAAAATGTCAGCAGCAGCTTGAAACCTCTGGAAAATCCATTCCACTCAGTGGCGCAAATGGGCGCTATGCCGTGGATGCACTGCATGGGGGCGTTGGACTTAAGGGGCGTCAAAAGCGTCTCTAGAAAAAAACGTTTTTCTAGCAGGCATTTTCTTTAATTGCATGAAATGACAATAACAGGGACAACACTGATTAGGCGCCCCCCCTGCTCCCTCACCTCCCTCCTCCTGTCTCTCTGCTCTCCCTTCACACACAGGTGCTGTGAGTGTGAACACACGTCCACAGGCGCGTTATTTATTTATTTATTTGTTTGTTTATTTATTTATTTATTTTTTCACTCGTGCACTGGAGCAGCAGAAAAAAACTTTCCAGGGCGCAAAACAGAAAAAGGGAGAAGGAAGTTGTTGGCAGGATGGGAAAAAAGCCTTTCAATGTGGTTAAAAGATATTAGGTAAGTACAGTCAGTGTATATGGAGAGATGGCAGTGAGGTTTTTGACTCAAATATTTAATGGAATATTTGAGGGTGAGAAAATGCCTGAAGAATGGAGAAGAAGTGTGCTGGTTCCCATTTTTAAGAACAAGGGTGATGTACAGAGTTGTAGCAACTACAGGGGAATTAAGTTGATGAGCCACACAATGAAGATCTGGGAGAGAGTTGTGGAAGGAAGGCTTAGACAAGAGGTGACTATCTGTGAGCAGCAGTATGGTTTCATGCCAAGAAAGAGCACCACAGATGCATCTTTGCTTTGAGGATGTTGATAGAGAAGTACAGAGAGGGTCAGAAAGAACTCCATTGTGTGTTTGTGGATTTAGAAAAAGCATATGACAGGGTGCCAAGAGAAGAGGTGTGGTATTGCATGAGGAAATCTGGAGTGGCAGAAAAGTATGTTAGACTGGTACAGGACATGTATGAGGACAGCAGGACATGTATGAGGACAGCAGGACATGTATGAGGACAGCAGGACATGTATGAGGACAGCAGGACATGTATGAGGACAGCAGGACATGTATGAGGACAGCAGGACATGTATGAGGACAGCAGGACATGTATGAGGACAGCAGGACATGTATGAGGACAGCAGGACATGTATGAGGACAGCAGGACATGTATGAGGACAGCAGGACATGTATGAGGACAGCAGGACATGTATGAGGACAGCAGGACATGTATGAGGACAGCAGGACATGTATGAGGACAGCAGGACATGTATGAGGACAGCAGGACATGTATGAGGACAGCAGGACATGTATGAGGACAGCAGGACATGTATGAGGACAGCAGGACATGTATGAGGACAGCAGGACATGTATGAGGACAGCAGGACATGTATGAGGACAGCAGGACATGTATGAGGACAGCAGGACATGTATGAGGACAGCAGGACATGTATGAGGACAGCAGGACATGTATGAGGACAGCAGGACATGTATGAGGACAGCAGGACATGTATGAGGACAGCAGGACATGTATGAGGACAGCAGGACATGTATGAGGACAGCAGGACATGTATGAGGACAGCAGGACATGTATGAGGACAGCAGGACATGTATGAGGACAGCAGGACATGTATGAGGACAGCAGGACATGTATGAGGACAGCAGACATGTATGAAGACAGCAAGACATGAGGACAGCAGGACATGTATGAAGACAGCAAGACATGAGGACAGCAGGACATGTATCAGAGTCAGAGTCAGAGTCAGAGAGAATTTATTGTCATTTGCACCGCATGTAGTACATGTGTTGAAAACGAGATTATGTACACAGGGTCCCAGTTACATCCAACAACAAATGCAAGAGAAAAACAATAATAACATCTAGGATTAACTAAGAGAGACATCAGCTAGTAATACACTAAGCCCTAATGTAGTAGAAAAACATCATTATAAACAGCAGCACGAACATGAGCAGATGGTCACAGATGAACGCAGCAACAAGAAACAGATCAGCATCAGCATGATGTGACATTTTGCAGTGTTTATTCTTATTATTTATTTATTCATGAGTCTGACAGCCTCAGGGTAGAAGCTGTTCCTCAGTCTAGTGGTTCTACATTTGATGCTCCTCAACCTCCGTCCCGAGGGGAGTGGTGCAAAGAGTGAGTGTGCTGGGTGAGTGAGGTCTTTCATGATGCAGGTGGCTCTTTTTGAGCCACCTGTATGAGGACAGCAGGACATGTATGAAGACAGCAGGACATGTATGAGGACAGCAGGACATGTATGAGGACAGCAGGACATGTATGAAGACAGCAGGACATGTATGAAGACAGCAGGACATGTATGAAGACAGCAGGACAGTGGTGAGATGTGCTGTAGGAGTGACAGATAGCTTCAAGGTGGAGGTGGGAGTGCATCAAGGATCGGCTCTGAGCCCCTTCTTGTTTGCTCTGGTGATGGACCGACTAACAGATGAGGTCAGGCAGGAATCCCCATGGACTATGATGTTTGCAGATGACATTGTGATCTGTGGTGAGAACAGGGAACAGGTGGAAGAGAACTTGGAGAGGTGGAGGTATGCACTTGAAAGAAGAGGAATGAAAGTCAGCCGTAGTAAGACAGAGTACATGTGTGTGAATGAGAGGGAGGAGGTGGAACAGTGAGGCTACAAGGGTCAGAGGTCACAAAGGTGCAGGACTTCAAGTACTTGGGGTCCACTGTCCAGGAAAATGGGGAATGTGGTAAAGAGGTGAAGAAGAGAGTCCAGGCAGGATGGAGTGGATGGAGAAAAGTTTCAGGAGTGATTTGTGACAAAAAGGTGTCAGCAAAGGTCAAAGGAAAAGTTTACAAGACAGTGGTGAGACCAGCTATGTTGTATGGTCTGGAGACAGAGACATGGACAAAAAGACAGGAGACAGAGACATGGACAAAAAGACAGGAGACAGAGACATGGACAAAAAGACAGGAGAAAGAACTGGAAGTGTCAGAAATGAAGATGCTGAGGTTCTCCTTAGGAGTGACAAGGATGGATAAGATCAGGAATGAGATCATCAGAGGTACAGCACATGTTGAACAACTGGGAGATAAAGTTAGGGAGGACACACTGAGATGGTTTGGACATGTCCAGAGGAGGGACAGTGGTTTGGACATGTCCAGAGGAGGGACAGTGGTTTGGACATGTCCAGAGGAGGGACAGTGGTTTGGACATGTCCAGAGGAGGGACAGTGGTTTGGACATGTCCAGAGGAGGGACAGTGGTTTGGACATGTCCAGAGGAGGGACAGTGGTTTGGACATGTCCAGAGGAGGGACAGTGGTTTGGACATGTCCAGAGGAGGGACAGTGGTTTGGACATGTCCAGAGGAGGGACAGTGGTTTGGACATGTCCAGAGGAGGGACAGTGGTTTGGACATGTCCAGAGGAGGGACAGTGGTTTGGACATGTCCAGAGGAGGGACAGTGGGTATATTGGTAGAAGGATGTTAGAAATGCAGCTGCCAGGAAAAAGACAAAGAGGGAGACCAAAGAGGAGATATATGGATGCAGTTAGAGAGGACATGAAGGTAGTTGGAGTGAGGACAGAGAGGACAGAGTGAGGTGGAGGAGGATGACTCGCTGTGGAGACCCCTGAAGAGGGAAAAGCTGAAAGAAGAAGAAGAAGACAGTCAGTGTATATGAGCAGGACAGGAGGCTTGTAAATATTCAGGTTAGCTAAAGCTAGCCTAATAAAAATCGTCCCATATTTGGCTGTTAAATAAATGATGCCTCCCCTATAGACATGATTTGTTTAATATTTTTATGAATATTTGATACGTCATACGTGTCACACACACATCCACACACTAAGTGTAAGAATGACCTAAATAAAACTCAGGAAACATTAACACAAGCTAAACTGTTGTGGTGGCAGTTCCCAGCTATGTTCCAACGCAGTGCTACAATTTATTCACTCATATGTTCATTAATTATTATAGATTCTTTAATTAAAGATGAGTTGTACAAGTTTATGTGTGCATCAGACAAATTAGTCCTCAGTGTCACTATAGCCCTGAGACTCAAAAAGGTTGGTGACCCATGTTACCAACCTTTTTGGCAGAGGGACACTTGAGTTTAAACGTCTTATTTAATATCACTACAGTGGTGTGTATTGTGATGTATCTGGTAAGTCAGATCAGATGAAATGTCCAGTCAGTAACTGTTATCCAACAAGGAGATGATTTAAGTTAAAGTTTCATTTCTATTGTGGTTTGACTGCTGTATTTTTAAACCTACTTAACACAAAATTAATGTCATTCAGCTGTGAGGATGGAGAGAAGGAAGAGAAGATGACAGAGGAATCAGGACAGACTGGGGAAGGCAACAGGTTGGTCTAATGCAGGTGGAAGTGAGGGAACAGCTACTTAATCCCAAGCAATAACATGTAAACATTATTTTTTAAACTGTATTAAGATCTGTAATTTTTACAACTAATATATAATGCTTTTTTGACCATATGACTTAGTGCAGAATGCCACAGACAAAGGGTGAAGGAGACAGACACGAGGTCAGTGATAGAGGAGACAAGTGATGACATCAGGTAGGAATAATTACATTAGGGAGGCAACAAAAACCTATACTGTATACCATGATGGTTTGAATTTCTGATGACCATCTTTCATTGTCTTCTTTCACGGAAAGTAACAGTTTAAATGTCATAAATGTTAAAACACTGACATGGACTCCAGGATGTTAAGATTTCATATTTTCACTACATAAAATATTGAGCACTGATTACCACTATTGTTATATATGTTTACTTTATTAAACTTCTTATTTGTTTATGATTGGAATGATCACCTGATATAATATGTAACAAAAAAAATCTGTAATATTGCTACTGTATTTTCTAAGTGCATGACTAAGGGAGGAAAGCTGTATGAGGCGGCAGGTAAAAAGAAAAGGGGGGGGGGCGCCGTTGATGTTTTCGCATCCACCTCAAAAATATGTAGTTGCGCCCCTGATTCCACTACCTCGCGTCTCTCAAAAAGCTGAGGAGGCAGCAACAACTTACAAAAACACAGGCCGAGCAGGAACAGGGCAGGTAGTCAGAAAACCAGCATCAGGATGGACAGGTGTCGGGCTGAAGCTGGTACAGGCAAAGAAAAAGAAGGACCAGAACAGAACAATGATTGGACATGGAGAGGTGAGGAGGAGAGGTTTCAGTAAGGCTGAGGGAGAGAGAGATGATGAGAGCACCTGGGATAACACAGACTGGAAACAGGTGTGGCTGATTGGGCTGACGAGTGAGTGACACAGAACACAGAGTCAGATACAACAGGAACAGAAGGACACAACAAGGATGAAAAACAATAGCAAAAAACAGGAAATTTCACAGAAACATAAAGAAGACGGACACAGGGACAGATCATGTCAAGTAGAGTGCTGTATGAATGTGTGTGTGTGTGTGTGTGGGGGGGGGGTGTAGTATTGTAAACGGCACTCGACTACGCAAATCAGAGATCACTAAAATTAATGTTACTTTGGTGTGTAGCTTCAGAAAAACTATGTCTGACTCCGTAGTTTTCTCTGGCCCCTCCCCAACCTGTCCAGCGAGGACATGTTTAGCCGTATATCAGATTTCAACCGCTGGGCGTCCAGGCGGTGCTCTGACAACAACGTAGGATTTGTAGACTACTGGAGTGCATTTTGTCCCGTCCAGTCTAGAAACCAGTCCAGGAAGCAGAGTGTTAGTCCTCCACACCTCTCTGCTGCTTCTCCTCTGTTACCACCCACACCCCCATGGAAACAGAGTCAACTCACCCCCATGGAAACAGAGTCAACTCACCCCCATGGAAACAGCGTCAACTCACCCCCATGGAAACAGAGTCAACTCACCCCCATGGAAACAGAGTCAACTCACCCCCATGGAAACAGAGTCAACTCACCCCCATGGAAACAGAGTCAACTCACCCCCATGGAAACAGAGTCAACTCACCCCCATGGAAACAGAGTCAACTCACCCCCATGGAAACAGAGTCAACTCACCCCCATGGAAACAGAGTCAACTCACCCCCATGGAAACAGAGTCAACTCACCCCCATGGA
>JBBPBX010035068.1:0-18278 GCA_038048925.1 Garcialebias charrua
ATATAAAATCATGTAGACCAGATATAGACCTAGTAATTTCTGAATGATTGTAACAAAAAACCACTTTCACTCCTTTTATATTAAGGTTTTTGTATTTTATTTTGATTTGTTTTGTTTCCATTATTTGTTTTTTATTATTAGTTTTGATTTATTTATTATTTTTTTGTTTCTTTATTTCTATTGTTAAGGACATTTAAATAGATAATTTACAAATAATTGAAGTGTTAAATGTTAATTATGTTAAATATATGTATAAATGTAAATAAAAACATGTAAAAATAAATAAATAAATAAATAAAAAATAAAAATAAAGAGAATGGTATTCTGCATTATTCACCTGGATTATTGAGAATGCATATGGATGGGATTCTGCATTATTCACATGGATTATTGATCATAAATCAGGATGGTATTCTGCATTATTCACATGGATTATTGATTATAAATCAGGATGTTTATTCTGTGTTATTCACCTGGATTATTGATCATGCATCAGGATGTTTATTCTGTGTTATTCACCTGGATTATTGAGAATGCATATGGATTGTATTCTGCATTATTCACCTGGATTATTGAGCATAAATCAGGATGGTATTCTGTGTTATTCACATGGATTATTGATCATAAATCAGGATGATATTCTGCATTATTCACCTGGATTATTGAGCATGCATCAGGATGTTATTCTGTGTTATTCACCTGGATTATTGAGCATGCATCAGGATGTTATTCTGTGTTATTCACCTGGATTATTGAGAATGCATCAGGATGTTATTCTGTGTTATTCACCTGGATTATTGAGAATGCATCAGGATGTTATTCTGTGTTATTCACCTGGATTATTGATCATAAATCAGGATGGTATTCTGCATTATTCACATGGATTATTGAGCATGCATCAGGATGTTATTCTGTGTTATTCACCTGGATTATTGAGAATGCATCAGGATGTTATTCTGTGTTATTCACCTGGATTATTGATCATAAATCAGGATGGTATTCTGCATTATTCACATGGATTATTGATCATGCATCAGGATGTTTATTCTGTGTTATTCACCTGGATTATTGAGCATGCATCAGGATGTTATTCTGTGTTATTCACCTGGATTATTAATCATGCATCAGGATGTTTATTCTGTGTTATTCACCTGGATTATTGAGAATGCATCAGGATGATATTCTGTGTTATTTACCTGGATTATTGATCATGCATCAGGGTGTTTATTCTATGTTATTCGCCTGGATTATTGAGAATGCATATGGATGGTATTCTGCATTATTCACATGGATTATTGATCATGCATCAGGATGTTTATTCTGTGTTATTCACCTGGATTATTGATCATGCATCAGGATGTTTATTCTGTGTTATTCACCTGGATTATTGAGCATGCATCAGGATGTTATTCTGTGTTATTCACCTGGATTATTGATCATGCATCAGGATGGTATTCTGCATTATTCACCTGGATTGTTGATCATAAATCAGGATGGTATTCTGCATTATTCAGATGACACACCATCCTGCTGCATAGAGCAGCTGCCTAGTTTTGATATTTAGGTTTTATTGAGATTTGAAATTGTTGTTGGAGATTTGTAAATCTGCACCTTTGTAAGTCACTTTTTGTAAATAGTTAGTGTAAATGAGGGAGTTTTACATTGTTCAGTTCAGTTGTTTATTCGTTTCTTTAAAAAAATATGGTGTGCTTTTCAAATATTGTGTTCTTTTACTTTGATAAAATACTTTAATTAAATAAAACTAGCAACACCTTAATACGTTCTGTTTTATTTACTTTAAATAAGTGAGGAGTAGGGAGATGAAAAATTATGTTTTTTGATACTGAGACTGGACGAGTAGCTCTCGGCAAACTGCCGACTTCAAAAGTAGCTCTTGGTTCAAAAAAGGTTGGGCACCCCTGGTTTAGAATATAGATAGATAGCTTTATTTGTCCCCGTAAGGAAATTAGTTTGCAGCATTGTCAGCAGGCATTTACATAAAGGACATACATATACAAACATGACATTAAAGCTGCTATCTGTGATTTCTGTATGACCAAAACACTTAGAAAAATTTTCAACAAGGAAAAGCATTCTGCTCCCTCCCCCTCAGAGCCAAATATGGCTTTGAGGGGGAGTGCAGAGCCACAGTCCGTGGTCTGTGAACTTGAGATCTGCAGCTCCGCCCCCAGCTGCAGTCTCTCGGAGACGCTGCGATATTCTGTGTTTATATGTTAATAAAACCTTCTAAAAAAATAAAATAAAACCATTGAGCGCTAGTCCAGCACACCAGAAGACCAGGAAATCTTCAGAGCCTCTGGCAGCCACGTTGAACCCTACTTTTATTCACTCGTGACAATTTCACTTCCTCATTCATTGCAGTCGGCAGAGGAAGCGGTACAGAGCGGTGGATGAAGCGATTATTTGACTTTTGGAAAAAGAAAAAAAAAGTCCTGATCAGGGATTAAGAAGGGGAATTTAATACATTTGTGTGACATACAAAACAGTCCTGCATCGCTTTCCAATCCTTTGAACGAGAACGTGCGCGGCGCTGGGGCTGGGACAGGTGGGGGCGTGAGAAGCTCTGTTGAGGACAACTGGAACGCAGCTCTTTATTGGCTGATTAAAAACTCTGTTTTTATTGGCTGGAAAATGGCGTGTCACCTTTTCTTTTTAGAAATGCTTATTTACCACCTGGAGAAGCAAGGGGACAATATTTTTTTTTTTTTTTTTCAGAGATTACCTGGCTAACATCAGTCTGTCAGGAGGTAGTGACAGAGTGAAGAAATATGTTTATAATAAAAGCTACATACTGAAGCTTTAACATCCATCATTACAGCAAAGATGTTTGAGCTCAGTAATTCATGATACCTTTTTAATTGCCCCAGGTGGAGGAGTTTAAGTATCTCGGTGTGTTGTTCACGACTGAGGGAAAAGTCGAGCGTGAGATCAAAAGGCGGATAGGTGCAGCGTCGGCCGTGAAGCGGGCGCTGTAGTGGTTTGTCGTGGTGAAGAGAGAGCTGAGTCAAAAGGAGAAGCTCTCAATTTACTGGTTGATCTACATTTCTACCCTCATCTATGGTCATGAGCTTTGGGTTGTGACCGAAAGAACGAGATCTTGGATACAGGGGGCCAAAATGAGTTTTCTCCGCAGGGTGTCTGGGCTCTCCCTTAGAGATGGGGTGAGAAGCTCGGTCATCCGGGAGGGACTCGGAGTAGAGCCGCTGCTTCTCCACATCAAGAGGAGCCAGTTGAGGTGGCTCGGGCATCTGGTTAGGATGCCTCCTGGACGCCTCCCTGGTGAGGTGTTCCGGGCACGTCCCACCAGGAGGAGACCCAGAGGAAGACCCAGGACACGCTGGAGGGACTATGTTTCTCGGCTGGCCTGGGAACGCCTTGGGATTCCCCCAGAGGAGCTGGCTCAAGTGGCTAGGGAGAGTGAAGTCTGGAGAAATGGAAGTCTGGGCCTCCCTACTTAGGCTACCCCATGACCCGACACCAGATAAGCGGAAGAGAATGGATGGATGGATGGATGGACATTGTGATTTCTGATTTTTTTATTTTTTGGTTATATCTCTCACAGTGGACATGCACCTAAGATGAAAATTTCAGACCCCTCCATGATTTCTAAGTGGGAGAACTTGCAAAGTCACAGGGTGTTCAAATACTTATTTTCCTCACTGTATATCTCTCATGCTAACATTAATACTGTTTATTTTTGTTAAACTGTTATTATTCAGCACATTTAGTATGTTATAGTGCAACGCGACTTGTGAAATATCCACCTGCCTCGTTCAATAAACAGAGACATTAGAACTTGATCAGACTTGAGTCTCTTCCAACACAGATGTTGGTCACAGAAGCACATTCATCCCATACCATACCATTTTATTTATAGAGCACTTAAAACAGTGACAAGGCCAAACAAAGTGCTGTACAAACAAACAACAGGCAACACATAGACGACATACAAAATGAAGGTAAAAACAGAATATAAACATAAAATCGTCACAGATATTAAATATAACGACCAAACACAGATCATCAGGTGTTGAAAGCAACGGAATAGTATTGGGTCTTTAAACGTGATTTGAAAACCGAGACGGTGGGGGCCTGTTTGACGAGCTGAGGAAACTCATTCCAAAATCTTGGGCCTGCTACAGAGAAGGCCCTGTCACCTCTGCATTTAAGAAGAGTTCCTGGAACTGTGAGAAGTAACTGGTCCGCTGACCTTAGAGAACATGGTGGGACATACGGCTGTAGCAAATCAGAGAGATGGGGGAGTGAGACTGTTCAGCGATTTATAGACATACAGGAGAATTTTGAACTGGATTCAAAGATGAACCAGTAGCCAGTGCAGAGAGGCCAAGACTGGTTTAATGTGCTCTCTTTTGCCTGTACTGGTTAAAAATCGGGCTGCTGTGTTCTGGACCAGTTGTAGTAGTGCAATGGTGGTCTGACTGATACCAAACAAGAGTGAATTGCAGTAATCAAGCCTAGATGTAATAAATGTGTGTATTACTGTCTCCAGGTTATTTTTGGATAATATGGGCTTCAGCTTAGACAGTTGCCTCAGCTGGAAAAAACAGGATTTAACGATCATGTTTACATGACTGTTGAGTTTCATGGAAGGATCCATTATCACTCCCAGATTTGTGACTTTTAGTTTTTCTGACAGGGCTAGAGCAGAAAGGTTGATGCAATGGTTCGTGATTGTGTCGTTGGGAGGGAACAACATAGCTTCAGACTTCTTTTCATTGAAACTTAAAGGAGACCACAGATATGTTTTTGAAATTTTTATGGTATTTCTTTGGGGTTACCAGACACTGTTTATTCAATTTAATACACAAAATAATTCTTAGATAATCAATTATACCCTTTTTAATTCTGCCATTTTTAACTTTCGTTTTGAACGACCGGTTTATGATAATGAGATCTCGTGGCACGCCCTTCAAAGATCTGCTTACATTAACTCCGCCCTCCAAAGGCAGACGAGGAAGTCAACTCACGTTACTGCCACAGAGTCGAGCTGAGCTGAATTGGACCACAACAGATCACAGTGTACAAGTTGTCGTGTCATTTTTTATTCTTCCTGTCATGTCAACTCCCTCTCTCCCTCACTCTCACCGTGCGCGCGAGCTGGAGGGAGCGAGCAGTCACTGGCGGACACACATACACACACACACACACACACACACTCACAGCGGTGCTGTCTTTTTATCTGAAAACTATCAATTTTAAATCTGCTTAGTGCTCCATTATCTTCGCCAGGAGGGTCAGAGAGGGTTTCTCCGAAACAAAAGGCTTTAAAAAAAAAGGGGGGGAAAAAAAAGATGCAATGGACAAGATGCGAACCCAGGTCTCCCGAGTGGCGGTCCAGCGCGCTAACCACTCAACCAAACTGGCAGTTGTGCAAAAGTAGTCCTTCATCATATAAGAAGTGTAATTCTTCTTCGGTAATGTCGCCTGGACATTGCCATTAAAAATAAAATTAAGCCACGCATCTCTGCTCTCTGAGACTGGAAGAGTGTGTATCGACACATGTTGTGTAATGCAGCCAACAACGCAACATTTAACTTTAGGAGCCATTCTGCTGAGATGAACTATTCTTCTTCTTCTCCATTTGATTTATGGCGGATCGCAAACAACTGTTAGGTGCATACCGCCACCTAGTGTGCAGGCTGAGATGAACTCAGGAACCGCGTGGGTGGAGCATTACCAGGGGTTGCTAGGTGACGGGGGCGGGACAAAGGTTGGGATGGGTTGTGGCTGTGGGTTGTGGCTGCGGTTTGTGACGTAACAAACCGCAGGAAGTGCAATCGGCCCGTTTCTATCTAAGATAAATAAATATACTTATAGTAAATAAACCACTGGGTGCATTTTTTTGGCCTTAGGACTGTTTTTTTATGAAGTAAATACCCAAAGTTGAGTACAAAAACATTAAAAAGTGAATTTTGCATCTGTGGTCCCCTTTAAGAAATTTAAAGCCATCCAGTCCCTGATGTCAGCCAGGCAGTCAAGCAAGCAGAGTTTGAATAGAGCATATACCATTGTGTCTTAAGGGGAAGTAAATTTGACAGTCATTGGCGTAGAAGTGAAAAGGTATGTTGTGTTTCTGGAAAATAGCACCAAGTGGCAGCAGGTATAAAGAGAATAGGAGAGGACCCAGGATGGACCCCTGCGGAACCCGCCATTTAAGTGCTACCACTGCAGAACTAAAATCTTTGATGGAAACACAAAAGGATCTGTCAGCGAGGTAGGATCTGACCAATTGAGGGCTGACCCTGTGATGTCCACCCATTGCTCCAACCTAGCAATGAGGATGTCATGGTCGATGGTAGTGCTGGGTGATATGGAAAAAATCATATATCACGAAATGGACTTTTTTATATCACGATAACGATATATATCACGATATATACAACACGATGTGTGTGTGTATCCATCCATCCATCCATTTTCGTCCGCTTATCCGAGGTCGGGTCGCGGGGGTAGCAGCCTAAGTAGGGAGGCCCAGACTTCCCTCTCCCCAGCCACTTGGAGCAGCTCCTCTGGGGGAATCCCAAGGCGTTCCCAGGCCAGCCGAGAAACATAGTCCCTCCAGCGTGTCCTGGGTCTTCCTCTGGGTCTCCTCCCGGTGGGACATGCCCGGAACACCTCACCAGGGAGGCGTCCAGGAGGCATCCTAACCAGATGCCCGAGCCACCTCAACTGGCTCCTCTCGATGTGGAGAAGCAGCGGCTCTACTCCGAGTCCCTCCCGGATGACTGAGCTTCTCACCCTATCTCTAAGGGAGAGTCCAGACACCCTGCGGAGAAAACTCATTTCAGCCGCTTGTATCCGAGATCTCGTTCTTTCGGTCACAACCCAAAGCTCATGACCATAGATGAGGGTGGGAACGTAGATCGATCGGTAAATTGAGAGCTTTGCCTTTCGACTCAGCTCTCTCTTCACCACGACAGACCGGTACAGCGCCCGCTTCACTGCGGATGCTGCACCTATCCGCCTATCGATCTCACGCTCCAGTTTTCCCTCATTCGTGAACAAGACCCCGAGATACTTAAACTCCTCCACTTGGGGCAGGACCTCCTCCCCGACCCGGAGAGGGCATGCTACCCTTTTCCGGCTCAAGACCATGGCCTCGGATTTGGAGGAACTGATCCTCATCCCGGCCGCATCACACTCGGCTGCAAACCGCTCCAGCGAAAGCTGTAGATCACGATCTGATGAAGCCAATAGGACCACATCATCTGCAAAAAACAGAGAAGCGATTCTAAGGCCACCAAAACGGATCCTCTCAACACCTTGGTTGCGCCTAGAAATTCTGTCCATAAAAGTTATGAACAGAATCGGTGACAAAGGGCAACCTTGGCGGAGTCCAACTCTCACTGGAAACGAGCCTGACTTACTGCCGGCAATGCGGACCAAGCTCTGACACCGGTCGTACAGGGACCTAACAGCCCATATCAATGGGCCTGGTACCCCATACTCCCGGAGTACCCCCCACAGAACCCCCCGAGGGACGCGGTCGAATGCCTTTTCCAAGTCCACAAAGCACATGTAAACTGGTTGGGCAAACTCCCACGCGCCCTCCAGGACCCTGCTGAGGGTGTAGAGCTGGTCCAGTGTTCCACGACCAGGACGAAAACCACACTGCTCCTCCTGAATCCGAGGTTCGACTATCCGACGGACCCTCCTCTCCAGAACCCCTGAATAGACCTTACCAGGGAGGCTTAAGAGTGTGATCCCCCTATAGTTGGAACACACCCTACGGTCCCCCTTTTTGAATAGGGGAACCACCACCCCAGTCTGCCAATCCAAGGGAACTGCCCCCGATGTCCACGCGATATTGCAGAGTCGCGTAAGCCAACACAACCCCACAACATCCAGAGCCCTAAGGAACTCCGGGCGAATCTCATCCACCCCTGGAGCCTTGCCACCGCGGAGCTTTTTAACCACCTCGGTGACCTCAGCACCAGAGATCGGAGAACCCGACCCAAAGTCCCCAGGCTCCGCTTCCTCAGTGGAAGACGTGCCAGTAGGATTGAGGAGGTCTTCGAAGTATTCCGCCCACCGACTCACAACATCCCGAGTTGAGGTCAACAGCACGCCATCCCCACCATAAATGGTGTTGGTCGCGTACCGCTTTCCCCCCCTGAGACGCCGGATGGTGGACCAGAATCGCCTCGAAGCCGTACGGAAGTCATTCTCCATGGCCTCTCCGAACTCCTCCCACGCCCGAGTTTTTGCCTCAGCAACCACCCGAGCCGCATGCCGCTTGGACTGTCGGTACCTATCTGCTGCTTCCGGGGTCCCACAGGCCAAAAAGGCCCAATAGGACTCCTTCTTCAGCATGACAGCATCCCTCACCGCCGGTGTCCACCACCGGGTTCGAGGGTTGCCACCACGACAGGCACCAACAACCTTGCGGCCACAACTCTGATAAGCTGCCTCGACAATAGAGGCGCGGAACATGGCCCACTCGGACTCAATGTCCCCCGCCTCCCTCGGAACGTGTTCAAAGCTCTCCCGGAGGTGGGAGTTAAAGCTCCGTCTTACGGGAGACTCTGCCAGACGTTCCCAGCAGACCCTCACAATACGTTTGGGTCTGCCAGGTCTGACCGGCATCCTCCCCCACCATCGGAGCCAACTCACCACCAGGTAGTGGTCAGTTGACAGCTCCGCCCCTCTCTTCACCCGAGTGTCCAGGACATGCGGCCGCAGATCAGATGAGACGACAACAAAGTCGATCATCGAACTGCGACCTAGGGTGTCCTGGTGCCAAGAGCACATATGTACACCCTTATGCCTGAACATGGTGTTCGTTATGGACAATCCATGACGAGCACAGAAGTCCAATAACAGAACACCACTCGGGTTCAGATCAGGGGGGCCGTTCCTCCCAACCACACCCCTCCAGGTCTCACTGTCATTGCCCACGTGAGCGTTGAAGTCCCCCAGTAGAACAAGGGAGTCCCCAGGAGGCGCACTCTCCAATACCCCCTCCAAGGACTCCAAAAAGGGTGGGTAATCTGCGCTGCCGTTTGGCGCATAGGCACAAACAACAGTCAGAGCCCGTCCCCCCACACGTAGGCGAAGGGAGGCTACCCTCTCGTTCACCGGGGTGAACCCCAACGTACAGGCACCAAGATGGGGGGCAACAAGTATGCCCACTCCTGCTCGGCGCCTCTCACCAGGGGCAACTCCAGAGTGGAAGAGTGTCCAACCCCTCTCAAGGAAACTGGTTCCAGAGCCAGAGCCATGTGTTGAGGTGAGTCCGACTATTTCTAGCCGGAACCTCTCAACCTCACACACTAGCTCAGGCTCCTTCCCCACCAGAGAGGTGACATTCCATGTCCCAATGGCCAGCTTCTGTAGCCGAGGATCAGACCGCCAGGGTCCCCGCCCTCGGCCACCACCCATCCCACATTGCACCCGACCCCTTTGGCCCCTCCCATAGGTGGTGAGCCCATGGGAAGGGGGACCCACGTCTCCTCTTCGGGCTGTGCCCGGCCGAGCTCCATGGGTAAAAGCCCGGCCACCAGGCGCTCGCCAACGTGCCCCACCTCCGGGCCTGGCTCCAGAGTGGGGCCCCGGTGACCCGCGTCCGGGCGAGGGAACATTCTGTCCAATTATTGTACTCATCATTGGGGTCTTTGGGCTGCACTTTGTCTGGTCCCTCACCTAGGACCTGTCTGCCTTGGGTGACCCTTCTAGGGGCATGAAGCCCCTGACAGCATAGCTCCTAGGATCATTGGGACACTCAAACCCCTCCACCACGGTAAGGTGGCAGCCCAGGGAGGGTGTGTGTGTGTATGTACAGGAAAATTTTAAATAACCAGCGCTCCATGTTTTTATTTTATTTTTTAGAACGTTTTATTAACATGTAATCACAGAACTTTGCAACGTCTGCCACAGGACATGTAGTGGAGGCGGAGCATTCAGAAACTGCTGCGAGTGCAAGAGGGAGCAGAGCCATATATGGCTCTGAGTGGGGAGGGACCAGAATGCTTTCCCAGATGAAAATTTTCCTAAGTGCTACGTTCTACAAAAACTGCAGAGTGCAGCTTTAACATGTGTGTTCCCTTTTATTATAATATTGGGCATTTGTTGTATTTCATTGCAAATTTTGAGAAATAAAGCCACAAAGTGAGAATGTTTTTGCTTCGGGCATTTTTGGAGTACCAGTATTTGGGCATTTTTGTTTAGTTTCAGCTTCTTCTGCTATTTTAGCTACTATTAAGCTATTTTATGCTAATTTATGCTTGTTTCAACCAATTCCACATTATTTGCACTTATTTCAACTTTTTCCAGCCTAATGCTACAAAATTCTACACTCTCTTCTAATTTCTAAGACATTTAAAGCACTCTGCCACATCTCCTGACAGACTGATGTTAGCCAGGTAATCTCTGAAAAAAAATATATATATATATTGTCCCCTTGCTTCTCCAGGTGGTAAATAAGCATTTCTAAAAAGAAAAAGTGACCCGCCATTTTCCAGCCAATAAAAACAAAGTTTGTAACCAGCCACTAAAAACAGAGCTTGAATTTGAATTTCAGCAGGGCCAGGGGGAGCAGAGCCATATATGGTTCTGAGGGGGAGGGATCAGAATGCTTTGCCTGTTGAAAATATTTCTAAGTTCTACACTCTACAGAAAGTTACACATAGCACCTTTAAGCTTCTTTCTGCTATTTTAGATAATATATATATAATATTCAGCTGGCATTCACACATGCATTTTCACAGGAAATGCAATTTCTCTAGTTAATCTTAGATTCTGCTCTCATTTTACTTCAAACAAGCCTTAGTTAGGGCCAGTTTACACGGCGCATATTTTGAGTGTAACCGCTACTTTCTCTTTGCGACTTTGCTTATCGCCTACACGACGCTGCTGGCCCCCCTCTTTGACACCGATACTTTTCTGACCCTGCTCTCAAGGTGGAAGTTTTTCGCTGACCCCCCGTTGATAATGTAAACATCTCCCGCGGAGCTTTTGTTTGAACACATGCACGCAGCACGCACGCGCAGACAGCCGGCATTTTAACAATGGCGGTGGACTGGACAGTGGACACACGCACCACTTTCTGAACTATAGCTGATGGAATATATTTTGATTCTCATATTTAATTATTCTACACCTTACCTGCATCTGTGTTGGAAGAGAGCCAGCTGCCTGGATCCAGTTGTCTGTTAACGAGGCAGTCGGACATTTCACGTGTCACGCTGCACTATAACATACTAAATGTGCTATATATTAACAGTTTAACAATAATAAACAGTATTTATGTTAGCGTGGGAGATATTTAAATTTATCTGAGCTAAATGAAGCTATCTGGACTCGTTACGTCATGCCTAACATGCTGCTGAAAATGAAGACACCAGGTTGATTTTTTATTTATTTATTTATCCAACACCACAAACTCATGTCACAAACACTGAGAATTAAATTGAACACTTTTAAAAACACGTTAACCGAACTTTAATGAACTGGACTCTGTTGTTCATCCTGGTGGACACTGGACCCAGATCCGAACCGGTCCGCTTCGTGGAACAGCTTCGACCTCGCAGGAAAAAAATAAAAATAAAACCTCAGTTGGTTGTTCTGTGATCGAACTAAACACAAGGAAACATTATTAAGAACATGTTTACCTTGTAGCGCTGCTGTAAATCAGCTGATTCTCACGGACTAAAGTCAGACATGTTGACTCGGTTCCGGTCCAGTCAGCAACTGGTGCGCAGATGAAGCGGCCCCACTTGGTGTCAAATCTGTTGACTCTTATCCAAATTCCAGCTTTAACTTGTTGTTAACTTGTTGACAACAACTTGTAGTAGCTGAACTTTTAGCCAGAGAGGAAAACAGGCTGCCTCGTGTGCTCTGTTTACCTCAGGCAGCAGTGGCACGCATGCGCAGTAGTGAAGGTTCCAAAAATCACAGCGCCATCTAATGGCCCAGCATGGTAACTACAGTAAATTCATGAGTACGGGGGGTGGGGGGGAGAGAGTCGTATCCACAGAATTCGCCCATGTCAACGCAAAACTTTCAACCTAATTAACATACCCAAAAGTTGCGTTTCCCCCACACAGTGTCCGTGTAAACAGGGCCTTAGTCTTCCAGTGAAGAGACATCACTTACAGAATTTCAGAGCAAATTAGCATTGTGGGGGAGGGATGTTTTCTATGTGAGCACAAACAAAGAGCTCGGGCCCCCAGGGTTTTTTCTTGTATCAACGTTGTTCACAATAGCATTTACATGGGACAGGGGGGGCACACAAATTTCCTCAAACTGTCATTTGACAGTTTCTGGTAGAAGAAGGATTTCTCCTTCTTCTGTTCTGGGAGTGCTGGTGTTAAAACAAATTAATTTGTGAAGACTAATATGTTTTCTTTTTTTTTTTAAGACTAAAACTAGACTTAAATTTTGTAAGTTTTTGTCGACTAAAACTGGACTAAAACCATTAAATATAGAAATTACTAAAACTGACTAAAACTAAGAAGTATTTTAGTCTAAAAGACAGACTAAAACTACAATCAAAATGGCTGTAAAAAAAAAAACACTGCTTCAGTCGTAGTTCAGAAAGCGGTGTGTGTCCGCCACCATTGTTGCTAAAAATATGCCGTCTGTCCGGGCATGCATGTGCGCATGTGGTTTAACACAAAGCCTCAGCGAGAGATGTTTACATTATCAAAGGGGGTTCAGCGAAAAGAAAAACACTCTGGAAGGTGGGTTCAGAAACCTCCAGATTCAAAGAGGGGGGCCAGTGATGTTGTGTAAATGATCAGCAGTACCGCAGAGCGAAAGGTGCGGATTCACTCAAAATATGGGCCGTGTAAACGGACACTTAGTCACAGAATGGAGAGAGAGCAAGTCGCAGAACTAGTGAGCAGGGAAAAAATAATTGCTCTGTTATTTGGAGATGGTTCAGATTAAATTTATCAGAAGTGCAACAGAAAAATGCTAAAAATAAGTCCCAACAAAAATGTTTGAGCTCAGCAAACCTTTTTCACCGTTTAAAGCAGTGCTATAAGTGGAGTATGAAGCATATATTAAACTTGATGCTGGAGCTCTTGCTGTGAAGCTTCTTTACCTGACAAACTGGTACAAAACTCTTTTACCTGTGCTGTGCCTTATGAGAGGTGATGTGAATAAAACTGAAAGTTATGCACCATAACTCATGTTCCCTGAAGGAAGGGAACGAGGTGCAACATATTGCTATGGGAAATTGCACCCCCGCACGATTACCTGAAGGAATACATTCACGCCTTTACGGCCGGAGCGTCAGCGTCACGCCAGAGACCCCGCCCTCTGGGTACTTAAGACGCGGACGCCCATCTTACTTTCTCCAAAATGCACTTCACCGAACTTCAGCATTGAAAAGAGCCAACTATGTTGCACCTCATTCCCTTTCTTCAGGGAACATGAGTTATGGTGCATAACTTTCAGTTCCCTTATCAGTCAGTCACTCGGTGCAACATATTGCTATGGGAACGTAATTCATTCACGCCCTTGAAATGCTCAGTAAAATGCATGCTTGTGTGAACATCTGCCTTTATACTTTAGGCATCTCTCGGCCGCTCTACTGTGTGTTAGAGAGGACAGCCTGAGATACGTCACACGCAGTAACATCCAAACTGTAATGTTTTGCAAAAATGTTCGTTGAGCTCCAATTCGCAGCCGCACAAATGTCTGTAACTGGTGCACCCTTGAACAGTGACCACGAGGTGGCCAAGCCTGGGCACGTACCTCAGAGGGCACCTGTTGACCTTTGCTACTGTACGCCCTTTTAATGGCCTCAGTCACCCAGTGTGAGAGGCGTTGCTTTGATAGGGCCCTGCCAGTAGCTGGGGCCGCAAAACACACAAACAGTTGGTTTGTTTTCCTCCAATCAGCTGTTTTCTCCATGTAAGCACTTAAAACCCTAACAGGGAAGAGTGCCCTCAGTTTTTTCTGTTCCTGAGTGAGGACAGGAGCAGGATGAAATTAAGAGAGCTCAAAGTCCAAACTTCTGGGATTCAGAGTCAAGACCTTTGGAACATACGCAGGATTAGGCCTTAGGGTGACATTTGACCCGTCAGGTCTCATTTGGTACACGTTTGGTGCACAGACAAAGCATGGAGGTCACCCACATGTTTCGTTGAGCAAAGAGCCAGGAGCAAAGCGGTTTTATAAGATAGCAAATCTATCTTAATATCACTTAATGGTTCAAATGGGGGCTCACAGAGAGCACTCAGGACCAGACTGAGATCCCACCCAGGGGTCAAGATCCTGCTAGAGGGTCTCTTCCTCAGTACGTCCTTCATGAACCTTATCATGAGCGGGTGTGCACCGGGCGTCTTGCACCCCCAGCCCTCATGGCATGCTGAGATGGCTGACAAAAATACCTTAATTGTGGAAAATGAGCAGCCTTTCTCCAGCAGGTCCTGTAGAAAGGTAAGAAGCTGGACCAAGTCACAGGAATAAGAAACAATATTCCTTTCCATGCACCAAGCTTCAAAAACATACCATTTACGAGCATAGAGAGTCTGTGTTGACACAGCTCGTGTCCCTTGTATGGTATTTACCACGTTGCTGGGGAGGCCTGAGGCCATCAGTTTGTTCCTTTCAGCAGCCAAGCTGTAGTTTGCCACAGTCCTAGGCATAAGCGGAGAGGCTGTTCTTGTTGGTGATGCAACGGGTCTCTGAAGAGGAGTGGATGCCCACGTTTCTGGAGCAAGCCCACCTCCAAGGGCCTTGGGCCTTGTGACCCCTTGGGGGCCAACTATATTAGGGAGGGGACCTTCCTGTAAAAGTGCCCCCGCATCACCCGAACTGGGAGTGATGGGGGACAGGAGCAACGCAACGTCCCTGTTGGATAAACGTGAGCCAGAATGTTTGCTTTTTATCCTCTTAGGGAGAGACACAGGGCAGATGAGGTGCAAGTTCTGTATGCGAGCAGACCTCCTGACTCCAGCCCGTTCCATGACCGGGTCTGGTCCATGAGCTTCCGGCCCCACCATTACTCTGGAGCTTGATAAAACCCCAAGGGGTTGTGTTTCCCCTGGTGAGGGGATGTCATTTAAAGGCAGAGCTGACTTGGTACAACGAGCACTGTCACATGTTGAGATGCACTGCTTTTGCATGGTCTGCTGTCCATGTAAGATGGAAAGTTAGTTTCAGCGCAGGGATGGAAAATGGTAAATGGTAAATGGAGCTTATTTATATAGCGCTTTCCAGCCCCCTGTGAGGAGCCCCAAAGCGCTTTACAATACCAACCATCCACCCATTCATACACGCATTCATACACTGGTAGCGTCAGACTGCCATGCAAAGTGCCTTCCAGTCCTACCGGGAGCAACTTGGGGTTAAGTGTTTTGCCCAGGGACACAACGGCACATAGTGTGGAGAACCGGGATTCGAACCTCCAACCTTCCGATCGGGGGACGACTGCCATTACCACTACGCCACGGCCGCCCCGAAAACTACACTAAAAACCTTCTTCTGCTGGTCACCTGTAAACCTGTCTGATGACATTAAGTCCAGACCTTTTTGGGCATGAAGGGGATCCTGATCCCGCCCAGGTGCATTTCCTGCTTTGTAACGTTTGTTTACAAAAACTGCAACGTCATTGTTGTTTCCTTCGTCAGAATGTGTTTGTCTCGGGTTCTGTGGACCTCTGCTGTGGCCCCCCCATTACTCATTGCTAACATCCGTTGAAAAGCGCCTGGTGGCATAATACAAAGTTGCCATGGTTACCAGTGTCTGTCGGCACGTCCTCCTTGCGTGCGGACGTGCTGTAGGCTTGATGAATTTGTATATTGTCGGCCCCGTGGGTTCTGACGGGGTGGGGATTAAAAGACGTGACCCCCCTCACTTGGTCACGTGGGTGCCGGTGTACTTGTTTGCAAATGCCTCTAGGTCGGTCTGCTACAGACAGCCTCAAGGCCACCTGCTGGGGTTTATTGTCTGAGCTAATACCTCATGAGCCGCGAGGGAGGGGGGGAGGCCCTCCTCCCTTTATAGCGGATGTTATCAGGGGGGGAAGCCGTGTTGTTGATGTTGCTGTGTGTTATTTTTCTTTTTGAGTCAAGAAAACAGGGTGAAACCGTTCTTTGAGTTTTATTCGTGTTTTTGTGCAACAATATCACTGACTTTATGTCACTCACAACAGAACAACCACATTTCGTGCATATAACAAAGTCACCAGCTTTTTGTACATTTTTACAAATAAAGTCTGGACATGTAAGGTTCAGGTCTCGTACCACGTGGGCGGGCGAGCCTGTAAAGTTAAACAGAGGGCCCGCTTCATCAGGCACGCTTCTGTCTCGTGTCCCAACTCGCCGAGGAGGTCCTTTGTTGGACCACCTGGTGGGGAACAAACCTGTTCCTAGACCAGGAATGACTGGCTTGTGGCGGGCCCGGCGGGGTCTTTGCCGGTGCTCCTCCTCGTACGCTGGCCTCTTTTGCGGCAGATTACGTGTGGTTGAGCGGTGCCGAGGTTGCACGGGTCTATTCCCTACCGTCTCCCTGGGGGGGGCGAAAGCTCTCCTGGGCATGCCCTCCCTGAGGGCTTCAGCCTGTTTGCGCCTCTGTTAGAGCCTTGTCTGAATCCGGTCCAAAGCTTTTCCAAACAGTCCCGTCGGTTCTATCGAGTGGTGCAAAAAATGAATCCGTTGTCCCTCCGGGAGGTCTGTTAAGGTCATCCACAGATGGCGTTAAGCGATGACAACCTCGGCCATGCCTCTGCCCTACGCAATGGCTGCTGTCCCCATCATTTGGAGCACAAAGTCTGTCGCGCTGCGGGCTTCCTCCAGCACTTCGGTGGCAGCCTGCTTGTCTGTCGTCACCTGGAGCTCCTGCAGTTTTTCAGCCAGGTATGCTTGCATCATCGCAGATGCGTTCATCGCGCGCACTGCAAGACCCTGTGCCCTGTAGCATTTCTCGAGCTGAGTAGCTGAGGCTCGGCAGGCCCTACTAGGCAGAGTCGGTTTCGTTCCAGAAGACCTGGATGCCAAATGAGATACAAGCGTGTCCTCCATTTGTGGCATGTTGGCTATTCCTGTTGCTTCCATCCCAGCCACGTCGAGGAACTGTGAGAGTGGGAGCAGCATAGGAGCCTTGGGCTCAGGCCAGGTGCGAGTCAGCTCTGTGAGGAAATCCGGAAAAATGGGCATTCTGTGCCTCGTTGTAGTTTGCTGTTTTGCGTAAAAATAATTTCCTGCCAACCTCGTGACTTTTTGACGAGGTGGAGGTTCGGGCCACGGGATCTACAGCGTGTCCGCCGCTCTCCAGCACAAATCGAACAGAGCAGGGACCGAGGTGTCGGTCTCCTGGAGTACAGGCGCCGGGGTGTGAGAGAGGTCCCTCTCCTCCCCATCGTACTCGTTGTCGGCTTTGTCGCCAGAAAATTCACCTGAGGCTGTTAGTGAGATCTCATCCGCGTTCATCATGCCTCGAGTGTCAAAGTCAGCTGTCGAGTCCCCGATGGGAGCCGCCACATCTGGATTGTCGCCCCATTCGACTCAGGTGCTGTCCTCCAAAACCATGCTCTCGAGCTCCGGCATGGGAGTGAGAGTCTCAGTAAGGTCCAGTTCTGTTGGTGCCACGGTTGCGCCCATGGCTTTGGCCGCAAAGTCCACTCGGTGCCTCCTCACCGCCTCCAGCATCTGGCTGCAGTGTGGGCATGAGTTGGGCGCGTCCAGCGCCATTTTCGCGTGCAACATTCCCAGGCAGACAGGACAGGCCTCGTGGGTGTCCGTCGCTGAGAGGTACGGACTCTCGGCGTACCTCTTCAATCTTTTCGTTGCTCATAAAAGTTAACAGCGGCCCACCGACTGGCTCTTTGTTAGCGTTAGCTGTAGCTTTAGCATTAGCTTGGTTGCTCGCTTCAAACGTTGCTTACTTGGCTACGTGGTGATTTCTTAAATGGTGAACAAGGTTTGTTGTATTAAAAGTTTTTGTTGTGGCTCCACCACGACTTACTTCGGCTTTACACACACTGCAAATTGCAACCTTTTTCTCATTTTCTTTAACTGCGTAGAACTTCCAAACCGACAACATGGCTGCTCCGAGTGACCTGTGTTGACTGTGCAGACGTGACCTGGTGGGTGGGTCTGTTAGTCAGCTCTCTCTCACAGCAGAACAAAAAGGGACAGCGGCTGATTTTCAGACCTTTGCTGAGGCAGATGCGATTGGTGGATAAAATTGGCTTCTCGTTTAACGATCAGCCGATGGCCGATTTCCCCAAATTAAGGAAATCGGGGCTGATCGATCGGCCGGCCGATTTATCGGTGCATATCTAA
>JBBPBX010035068.1:18309-32258 GCA_038048925.1 Garcialebias charrua
TATATATATATATATATATATATATATATATATATATAATATATATATAATATATATATATATATATATATATATATATATATATATATATATATATATATATATATATATATATATATATATATATATATATATATATATATATATATATATATATATATATATATTATATATATATATATATATATATATATATATATATATATATATATATATATATATATATATATATATATATATATATATATATATATATATATATATATATATATATATATATATATATATATATAGATATAAATATATATACAGACCCTTTCCAAAAAATAAAATATCATGGAAAAGTTTAACTTCCATAATTCATTCAAAGAGTTAATATTTAATAGATGATGGGCCCACAATTTAAACGATGTCAGGTATTTATTTGTTTATTTTTACATAATTTGGGCTTTCAGCTCATGAAACCCATGAAAACAGGATTTCAAAAAAATAGAATACTGTGGAGAAATCAACCCAAATTTTGCAGGGCATGAATGTTTTAAACTGAGTGTGACACACTAATCTACTAAACTCAACACACCTGCACAGGTTTCCCCAGGTGTCATTAAATTGCTTCAATTTGGTTCAATTGACTCAGTTCGGTTCAATAAGGGGAAGACTGCAGACATAACAACTGGCCAGAAGACCATCATTGGCCAAAGGATGGGTAAGCCACAAAAGTTCATAGCTAAAGAGGGTGGCTGTTCACAGAGTGCTGTGTCCAAGCATATTAACGGAAAGTCTAGTGGAAGGGCAAAATGTGGTAGGAGAAGATGCACCAGCAACAGAGATGGCCATGGGCTTCAGTGGATTATCCAACAGAGAAAATTCCAGAATCTGGTATAGATCCAGAAAGAGTGGAATAAGGCGGGAGTCACAGCTTCAAAAACCACCACATTCAGATGCATCTGGGAGATGGGCTACAACTGTTCGGTTCCTCTGTCCTCTTTTCCGATGAAAGTAAAGTGTGCTTTTTATTCGGAAATGGGATGCAATGTCTGGTGCAGGTGTTGGTAAACTCTTCTTTCTTAAATCCAAGGTCACCGCAACAGTCTACCAGAATGTTTTAGAGGACTTCATGATTCCTTCTGCTGAGGATCTGTAAGGAGATGCAGATTTCATCTTCCAGCAGGATCTGGCCCCTGCCCATGCCACCAGAAGCACCAAAACCTGGTTTGATGACCATGACACAGTGCTTAACTGGCTAGCCATCTTGCTGGACCTAAACCCCATTGAGAATATATGGGGTATTCTCAAGAGGAAAATGAGGGGCACCAGACCCAACAACAAAGAAGAGCTGACAGCAAGCATTAAAGTTGCTATATGTAACTTTTCTAACAATATATTTTTAACATATTTCTTCACTCTGTCACTAGACTGATGTTAGAGAAGTAATCTCTGAAAAAAACTAAAAAAAATATTGTCCCCTTGCTTCTCCAGGTGGTAAATAGGCATTTCTAAAAAGAAAAAGTGACCTGCCATTAACCAGCCAATAAAAACAGAGCTTGAATTTGAATCAGCCAATAAAAACAGAGCTTGAATTTGAATTTCAGCAGACCATGGGAGAGCAGAGCCATATATGGCTCTGAGGGGGAGGGATCAGAATGCTTTGCCTGTTGAAATTTTTTCTAAGTGCTGCAGTTCTACAGAAACAGACTGAACCTTTAAGGAAATCTGGGCTTCCATAACTCCCAGGCAATGCCACAGGCAGATTTTCTCAATGCCACGTTGCATCGAAGCTGTGATTAAGGCAAAGGGATTCCCAACCAAGTATTTAAGATTGACATATTGTTTTGAAAGTACCATATTTTGATTGAGTTGTTGTGATCCTAATTTCTTTCTTTTTTCCTGCAAAAACTGAGTAGTGTGGGCTGATGTCTTCACAGTATTCAAATTTTTTGAAATCTAGTTTTCATGGGTTTCATGAGCTGGAAGCCCAAATTATGTAAAATCAAACAAATAAATACTTGAAATCATTTAAATTGTGGGCCCTGAATCTATAATCTATTAAAGATTAACTTTTTGAATGGAATTATGGAAGTTAAACAACATTTCCATGATATTCAAATTTTTTGGAAAAGGTCTGTAAATACTAAAATAAACCACTACTTACTACTTTATTCCTACTTTGCGGTTTTCCACATATTGTAGGGCATCCGGGTATGGATCCCCCATGATAAACGAGGGACTACTATATTACAATATTAATCAGTGGAAGTTAAAAATCAACTAAATCTTTTTTCTTAGTATAATTTTTGACACACTACCAACAAATTCAAATAAACACCTGCTCAGAGAATTTTAAACTAATTCCTCATTTCAGATTTGGGATATTTCTGTTTCCAACTCGCTGTTATTTTCTGATATATTAAAAGCATATGGCTTTTTTCACATTATAACAACTGTTAATCCTAAATGTTTTAGGTCAGATTTATTTTAAAATATTTACAAAACTAAAAGGCTGACAAACCTTTCAACTGTGTATTAGATACACATTCTTTAAAAATATATTTATTAAGTAAGATGATTTAGGTTATTTATAATTTACAAAAAAGCATTGTAATGAAAGAAATTGAACTGTATAATTTGTATTAAAATAAGAAGATTGAACTTTATTGATCCCGCAGGAAATTGTTGTGCCAGAGTTTCAGTACACAACATACACAAGGACTCACAAGATATAAAAAATAACAGAGAATACAAAAAATAACAGATAATATAAAAAATAACAGAATATAAAAATCACAGATAATGTAAAAAATACCAACAATTAAGGTATTTCACCTTTAGTTCAGTCAGTTAAACCTTTTATGCATATCTAACACTAAATAGACATTTCTGTCATATTTAACTACGTCTCAAAGTGTTTCATGAGTTTGGATGCTCATTTTTTAAGATTTTTGTCCACAGCTTTGATTATGAGAATGCAGGCTACCAGGCTGCTGATTTGATAAAGATGGATTTTCTGCTGAATGGGCAACCTGTGGAAGAACTCACCACCATCGTACACAGGTACGTTTCAAGTTACAGCTGAAAGAAAAGAGACAAGTTTGTTTTTATTTTTGTTTGAAACTTCTGAGAAATGCTTCAGAATTCAGTGGATGCTACTGAACAAGCATGAAGCTTCTTTATTACTATTGGTCAGTCATTCTGTTTTCATCACGATTTTTCATTTACTTATTTTGTTTTTGCAGTTCTTGCAAAAACTCAAACAAAAAATATATATAAAAATGTGCAGCTCAGTTAGCCATAGAGTGTGGAGTGGAGTCTTTGGTAGCAGTACATCATATGACAGGTAAATTTTACAAAAAACAGAAAATAAAAATGTATCTGACACCAATGGGATTTTGGTGAAATTATTAAGAAAACCCTTTCTTCATTGAAGTTTTATAGCTCAGTCTCAATATCATAGAAACATGATTCAAAGTTTAATTGTGTCACAAAAAATAGGACATTAAGAAAACTTTTTAAATATCTTGAATTTTTTTTACAGTTTTTTTATTTACCACAGGATATTCCAGTTTCACAATGTCACAATCTTTGAAGCTGTTTTCATTATTTCTATAGTTATATCTCAGCTATATTGAATTGAATGCTACACACATTCATACACCGGTAGCGGCAGACTACCATGCAAGGTGCTTTCCAGTCCTACCGGGAGCAACTCGGGGTTAAGTGTCTTGCCCAAGGACATAACAGCACATGGTGTGGGGAACCGGGATTCGAACCGCCAACCTTCCGATCGGGGGACGACTGCCATTACCACTACGCCACGGCCGCCCCTCAACAACGTGGTGACGTCGTTGTTACGCATACAACCCGAACAGAAAAAGAAAAACGTCAGTGAAGTGCTATGGTCACCCAACAAATATTTCATCAGTTTAAATTATTAAAATTTTATGATTTGGTTGAACATAGTATTTTACAAGTCATGTATAAAACTGAAAAAAAAATTACCCCCCAAATATTCAATTAAAATTTGTTTAAAGTTATTAAACCCTGAAGGGAATGTAAATGTTTGTAAAACCTCCATTTAGGACTAGTTTGAAGGAGCTGAGTTGTAAATCAGGAAACAGGATTGTGTTGACTTGATATCACCATAAACATTTCTAAAACTATTTATATGTTTTAAAAGATGATTAAATCAAAGTTGTTGGGAAGGTGTGGTGCAGGTGAAGTGAAGGTTGTTGTTTGTTTGTAGTTATTTTGTATTTTTTAAACAAGGGGCAGATATTAAAACACTATTTTCGTCTTTCTGCACATTTTCATTCAGTGTTTTTTTTTCTTCTGATGAATTTGTTTTATTTTGAATAAAAAAACATGCAGCGCTGGGGCTGTTTGTTTACGTCGTAGTTTCAGGGAAACGTTGGCTCAAACTTTATTGTTCTTCATCTTCTGACTCTCATCATATTCTATCGAGTGGAAACTCTTCAGATTAAACAAGTTAGATGTTCCCACCGCTAGTTAGAACGACTCCGTCACGTTTTGCAAAATAAAGAAACCGAGTAGGACTCGCTGCAGATGAGACCTGCAGTTTAACAAAACCGAACTACGTCCACACCGACGAATTAGTCTTTCCTCTCATCAGTGATGTCGTCTGCTTTCTCTTCGCTTGTGAAACTTTGTTCAGTCACATTCTGACGGTCATGAGCACTCGTTTGACTCGTTTTGAAGCGAAAACTTAACGCGCTTTGGAGACTAGCTTAGCTTTTAGCCTGCTACCGCTAACGCCTGCTGCTGGACTGAGCGCTGCGTAACAACGACGTCACCACGCACGTTTTGTGTCACAGCTTTTTCTGTCCGGGCGGGTTGTTGAAGCAGCCGCTCAACCCGAACAGAAACAGAAAAACGTCTTGAAACGTAAAATCCTATCGAAATATCGAAAATATGCTTAAAGGTTCAGTATGTAGCTTTTTTTATAAACATATTTCTTCTCTCTGTCACTATTTTTTGACAGAGTGATGTTAAACAGGTAATCTTTGAGAAATACTATATTCCTCTGGCGTCTCCCGGTGGTTAAAATAGCATTTATAAAAACCAGAGCGGCCCGTGTTTAACCAGCCAATAAAAACAGAGTTATTTTCATGAACGAGCTCCCCCCGCCCTTCCCCCGCCTCTCCCAGCTGCTGCGCGCATCCGCGCACGTTCCCGTAGTAGCTGTTTCAAAATGGCGGAGGTGGGTAGCGAGAGCTTTGGGTGCTCAAAGGATTGCAAAGCGATGCAGAGTTAGCAACATTTCTGCTTGAAAAGTAAGTGTCTTTGCTTGAATCATGTGTTACAGGCCCAGCCTTTACCTAGAGAGGGTGGTAGAGAGCTACGAGAGGGGCGGGTAGAAGAAGAGAGTGTGTGTGTGTTAGCTTGAGAGCCTGTAGCTGTGCAGTTCGTGAGTTGTGGTTGTCGTTGCCATCAATAGGAATAAAGTTCAGCAAGCTTTCATCTGCCTCCTTGTTTTGCCGCCAGCAGAGCAGAATCTATATGGGTTTGTTACCAGCCAAACGAGCTGAAATATAACAAAAAGGTAACATGTGATAGCGCAAATGCCATGATATTATCTACAACAGGCTAAAACCGTTTTCCGGCCTACAGCTGACGTGATGCTAATGGCAGCAGCTAACTCATTCAACCTCAGTATTGTTTCGATACGTACATTTAGTTATCCTAACTTATTGTATTGTGGATCAGCAAGCAGATATGATGAAAGTACTGTAACTGCGCTGTCTGTGTAAGAGAGGCATGATCACAACAACTAGCAATTAGCATATTGTCTGCAGATCATTTGGTGTTCAAAATCGAAAAGTCTGTTAGTTCTACTACACAATAAATGTTGTTGATGCATACATGTCAACCTCTTTGGACGTTTACCTGTATAAAGGGCCTCAAAAATCATTAATTTTTGGAATAAAATCTGTAAAACTGGCGGTGGGGTGGACGAGTTTGTCTGCTGCGGACATGAGCAGGATGAAAGGAGAGCGTAAAAAGTTCAAATTTTACTTCTAGCAGCAGAACAGGATGGAAGATGGCTGTTTGATGCTATTTTTTAAATCATCCTACATGCTTTGATATGTTAGATACATTTGTCATTGTGTGATAAATGTGTTGAAAAGAATATGTGATTATTGTTTGAACTACATTATATGTTTTTATGCAGAGATGATGACTTTGGGGAAGGTCTGAGAAGTACAGTAGTGAATTTGGGGAGACTCCCATTCAGGTTTTGGAAACAAGGTAAGTAAGGGGAAACTGTATTTATGTCAAGATTATTTTATGGTTTGCACTGCAACTAATATAACTGTGATCATAATATTATTACAAATTTTACTTCTAGCAGCAGAACAGGATGGAAGATGGCTGTTTGATGCTATTTTTTAAATCATCCTACATGCTTTGATATGTTAGATACATTTGTCATTGTGTGATAAATGTGTTGAAAAGAATATCTGATTATTGTTTGAACTACATTATATGTTTTTATGCAGAGATGATGACTTTGGGGAAGGTCTGAGAAGTACAGTAGTGAATTTGGGGAGACTCCCATTCAGGTTTTGGAAACAAGGTAAGTAAGGGGAAACTGTATTTATGTCAAGATTATTTTATGGTTTGCACTGCAACTAATATAACTGTGATCATAATATTATTACACAATTTTAAAATGTAGATGGTAAGGTTGTATGTCTAATATTGTTTATGAAATTTATTTCCACCAGATATTACGGTAGGCAGAAACAAAAACCAAAGTTTAATAGTTGTTTTTATATAATCCATCCATCCATCCATCTTCTTCCGCTTATCCGGGGTCGGGTCGCGGGGGTAGCAGCCTAAGTAGGGAGGCCCAGACTTCCCTCTCCCCAGCCACTTGGAGCAGCTCCTCTGGGGGAATCCCAAGGCGTTCCCAGGCCAGCCGAGAAACATAGTCCCTCCAGCGTGTCCTGGGTCTTCCTCTGGGTCTCCTCCCGGTGGGACATGCCCGGAACACCTCACCAGGGAGGCGTCCAGGAGGCATCCTAACCAGATGCCCGAGCCACCTCAACTGGCTCCTCTCGATGTGGAGAAGCAGCGGCTCTACTCCGAGTCCCTCCCGGATGACTGAGCTTCTCACCCTATCTCTAAGGGAGAGTCCAGACACCCTGCGGAGAAAACTCATTTCAGCCGCTTGTATCCGAGATCTTGTTCTTTCTGTCACAACCCAAAGCTCATGACCATAGATGAGGGTGGGAACGTAGATCGATCGGTAAATTGAGAGCTTTGTCTTTCGACTCAGCTCTCTCTTCACCACGACAGACCGGTACAGCGCCCGCTTCACTGCGGGTGCTGCACCTATTCGCCTATCGATCTCACGCTCCAGTTATTATATAATGTATTTGTTCATTGTTATGGCTTTTCTGTGCTGCAATTTTAGTGGTCATAAAATTAGAATAATACAGACGCACAATATTGACAATAAATAACTTTGAAGCTTATTTTTTTATTATTTTATTTTTCTAACCGCGTCACAGAAAAAGTACAACTTTATAAATTTAAGAATTTTTAAAAAGATGACTTAATTAAAATTCTGTGTTCGTGTATAACATACATTTGCACTGAACGTACGTATTTTAGTGCGTGTTAAAAACATGATTTTGTCTATATTTTCGAGTTAGTCTCAATAACTTTTATTGGGAGAATTTATTGAACTGGTATCCAAGTACATGTTTTTTTCTGTCCTGATCAAAATTGAATATTGTTTTTTAATAAAATAATGTAATGTGTTGCCTCAGTAACAATGTTAGTTTGTTTTTTACGTTTATATTTTTTTGATGTCCTCAGCCATTTCAGACCTGCTTCACCAGCAACCATCCCTCCTTTACCTGGACAACCATCCCTCCTTTACCTGGACAACCTTCATGGTGCATCTGCCGTAGATGCAGAGAAATGCCGACCGTGGTAGAGAGGAAGTGCTGCAACCAACAGCCGCATCTGGGGCCAGGCACAGCTACCACTGAGTACAAACTCATCTCAGTGGGTTCCACCTGCGTGAGACCGAAGGTGATCAACCATCCATCAAACATCACATCTATCCATCTATCCATCCATCAAACATCCTGCCTTCCGGAACCAGACAGATGGATTCTTTACTGACTGAGGTCCACACTTTATCCATCCATCCACCCATCCATCCATCAAACATCCATCCATCAAACATCCATCCATCCATCCATCCATCAAACATCCATCCATCCATCCATCAAACATCCATCCATCCATCAAACATCCTGCCTTGCTGAACCCAGACAGATGGATTCTTTGACTGACGTCCACGCTTTATCCATCCATCCATGCATCCATCCATCCATCAAACATCCACACATCCATCCATCAAACATCCATCCATCAAACATCCATCCATCAAACATCCATCCATCAAACATCCATCCATCCATCCATCAAACATCCATCCATCTATCCATCAAACATCCTGCCTTCCTGAACCCAGACAGATGGATTCTTTACTGACTGAAGTCCACGCTTTATCCATCCATCTATCCATCAAACATCCATCCATCAAACATCCATCCATCCATCAAACATCCATCTATCCATCCATCAAACATCCTGCCTTACTGAACCCAGACAGATGGATTCTTTACTGACTGAGGTCCACGCTTTATCCATCCATCCATTAAACATCCACACATCCATCCATCCACACATCCATCCATCTATCCATCCATCAAACATCCTGCCTTCCGGAACCAGACAGATGGATTCTTTACTGACTGAGGTCCACACTTTATCCATCCATCCACCCATCCATCCATCAAACATCCATCCATCAAACATCCATCCATCCATCCATGCATCCATCTATCAAACATCATCCATCCATCCATCAAACATCCTGCCTTCCTGAAAACAGACAGATGGATTCTTTACTGACTGAGGTCCACGCTTTATCCATCCATCCATGCATCTATCCATCCATCAAACATCCACACATCCATCCATCCATCCATCAAACATCCTGCCTTCCTGAACCAGACAGATGGATTCTTTACTGACTGAGGTCCATGCTTCATCCATCCATACATCCATACATCAACCATCCATCCATCAAACATCCATCCATCCCATGACGTAATCTCTTTCAGGGAAGACCCTGACTTTTTCTACATGAAAAGGCCAGACCACATTCTGCAGCAATCACAACATTATTGTCATTTGCACTGCATGTGGTACATGTGATGAAACGAGATTATGTACACATGGTCCCAGTTACATCCAACAACAAAATGTAAGAGAAAAACAGTAATGACATCTAGGATATAACTAAAAAAAAACATCAACTAGAAATACACTAATCACTAATGTAATAGAAAAACATCATTACAAACAGCAGCAGGAACATGAGTCTGTATGAACAGATGGTCACAAATGAACACAGCAACAAGAAAACAGATCAGCATCAGCATGATGTGATATTTTGCAGTGATTATTCTTATTATTTAATTATTCATGAGTCTAACAGCCTCAGGGTAGAAGCTGTTCCTCTGTCTAGTGGTTCTACATTTGATGCTCCTTAACCTCTGTCCTGAGGGGAGAGGGGCAAAGAGTGTGTGTGCTGGGTTAGTGGGGTCCTTCCCCTTTACTGACTGAGGTCCACACTTTATCCATCCATCAAACATCCATCATCCATCAAACATCCTGCTTTCCTGAACCTAGACATGGATTCTTTACTGACTGAGGTCCACACTTTATCCATCCATCTATCCATCCATCAAACATCCATCCATTCATCCATCAAACATCCATCCATCCATCATCCATCCATCAAACATCCATCCATCTGTCCATCCATCCATCCATCCATCAAACATCCTGCCTTCCTGAACCCAGACAGATGGATTCTTTACTGACTGAGGTCCATGCTTTATCCATCCATCCATCAAACATCCATCCATCAAACATCCATCCATTCATCTATCAAACATCCATCCATCCATCAAACATCCTACCTTGCTGAACCCAGACAGATGGATTCTTTGACTGAGGTCCACGCTTTATCCATCCATCCATGCATCCATCCATCCATCCATCAAACATCCACACATCCATCCATCCATCCATGCATCCATCCATCAAACATCATCCATCCATCATCAAACATCCTGCCTTCCTGAACCCAGACATATGGATTCTTTACTGACTGAGGTCCACGCTTTATCCATCCATCCATCTATCAAACATCCATCCATCCATCAAACATCCATCTATCAAACATCCATACATCCATCATCCATCCATCAAACATCCATACATCTATCCATCAAACATCCTACCTTCCTGAACCCAGACAGATGGATTTACTGACTGAGGTCCACACTTTATCCATCCATCCATCCATCAAACATCCATCCATCCATACATCCATGCATCAAACATCCATCCATCCATCCATATCATCAAACATCCTACCTTCCTGAACCCAGACAGATGGATTCTTTACTGACTGAGGTCCATGCTTTATCCATCCATCTATCAAACATCCATCCATCAAACATCATCCATCCATCCATCCAACATCCTGCCTTGCTGAACTCAGACAGATGGATTCTTTTCTGACTGAGGTCCACGCTTTATCCATCCATCTATCCATCCATCCATCAAACATCCTGCCTTCCTGAACCCAGACAGATGGATTCTTTACTGACTGAGGTCCACGCATTATCCATCCATCCATCAAACAACCACACATCCATCCATCCATCCATCCATGATCCATCCATCAAACATCATCCATCCATCATCAAACATCCTGCCTTCCTGAACCCAGACATATTGATTCTTTACTGACTGAGGTCCACGCTTTATCCATCCATCCATCCATCAAACATACATACATCCATCCATCAAACATCCATCCATCAAACATCCATCCATCTATCCATCTATCCATCAAACATCCTACCTTCCTGAACCCAGACAGATGGATTCTTTACTGACTGAGGTCCATGCTTTATCCATCCATCCATCAAACATCCATCCATCAAACATCATCCATCCATCCATCAAACATCCTGCCTTGCTGAACTCAGACAGATGGATTCTTTTACTGACTGAGGTCCACGCTTTATCCATCCATCTATCCATCCATCCATCAAACATCCTGCCTTCCTGAACCCAGACAGATGGAATCTTTACTGACTGAGGTCCATGCTTTATCCATCCATCCATCCATCAAACATCCATCTATCAACCATCCATCCATCAAACATCTATCCATCCCATGACGTAATCTCTTTCAGGGAAGACCCTGAATTTTTCTACATGAAAAGGCCAGACCACATTCTGCAGCAATCACAACATTATTGTCGTTTGCACTGCATGTGGTACATGTGATGAAATGAGATTATGTACACATGGTCCCAGTTACATCCAACAACAAAATGTAAGAGAAAAACAGTAATGACATCTAGGATATATAACTAAAAAAAAAACATCAACTAGAAATACACTAATCACTAATGTAATAAAAAAAACATCATTACAAACAGTAGCAGGAACATGAGTCTGTATGAACAGATGGTCACAAATGAACATTGCAACAAGAAAACAGATCAGCATCAGCATGATGTGATATTTTGCAGTAATTATTCTTATTTATTTATTCATGAGTCTAACAGCCTTAGGGTAGAAGCTGTTCCTCTGTCTAGTGGTTCTACATTCCATGCTCCTTAACCTCCGTCCTGAGGGGAGTGGGGCAAAGACTGTGTGTGCTGTGTGAGTGGGGTCCTTCATGATGCAGGTGGCTCTCTTCCTGCATCTGGAGGTGTAGATGTCTGTGATGGTGGGGAGACTTGACTCCCCAGTTTCCCAGTCTACATTGGCTTATCTGTAACCTAAATTTCAGCATTGTTTGCCCTGAAAATGAAGGCAGTAATTCTGACATTCTTTTCATAAATTGCATTTTTTTATGACAGTGAAACATGCAAAGGCAAAAAAGACAGAGCCCAAAGGAAGATGCAAACAATCATGTCAAAAATCAAAAGGACAAAGAGGGCCTTGTCATCAAATTTATCAGTGAACTTAAAGGTACAGTATGTGGAGCTTTATTAGTGTTAACAAAAAATACAATTGTTCCTATAATTTATTTTTGTATAACTAGGTCGTGGAATCTTTGCTAAAAAATCCTTTGCAAAAGATGACTTTCTTTTGGAATATCGAGGTGAATTGATCACCAAGGAGGAATGTGAGAGGAGGCAACAAGTTTATGATGAATCACAGAAAGTGTTTTTGTTTGAATTCTACTTCGATGGAAAAATATTGTGGTGAGTATGTATGAGTATGTAAGAATAACCTATCATTGTGTCTGACATGACTTATAAAAGGCTATTAATTGTAAGGTAATTTATAGTGCTGGCAAGATTATTTTTTTTTAAATATGCATTATGCATTTGTAGTGTTGATGCAGCAAACGAGGACGGGTCACTTGGAAGGCTTGTAAATGATGACCATATAAACCCAAATGCAAAGATGAGGTACACAGTTGTAAACAAAAAGCCCCATCTATGTTTGTTTGCAACTAAACCCATCAATGAAGGAGATGAGATCACCTATAATTACGGCGACTCAGAATGGCCATGGAGATGCAAGGTGATTTAAATTTTACTTTTTGAATGTAATCATGATTAAAAATAGTTTTTTAATCATACAGGTTTACAACATATGTTTCACCACAATATATTTTTAATTCTTTCCTACTATGTGATCAAAATCTCAACAGACATTACATGGAATGTCTTCTGATGGGCAAGATTTTGAGGCACCAACTCCAACAGAGGTTTCAGTTGCTAACAAAACATTCTGTAAGAGCAAAATAAAGGTATGTGCAAGTGCATCGAGGAAGGATAGTTGACACTGAAAAAGTACTCCTTTAAAGAATGTCATTTTTCTATTTTTACTATTTACAGAATAGCCATAAATATGATGAACCAAACAATTGTGTAATGTTTCTTATTTGCATAGGACAGCAGCTATCATCAAAATGTAGAATTTCTTCTAAAGATAAGTATAAATGATCTGTTACAGATGACATGTGAACACGTCCAGAGTCAGGAGATCGCAGGTAGCCAGAAGCCGGATCAACTTCCTTTAAACACGAATACCAAGGTACATTTTAGTTCTTGTGTTCCTAAACAGAATTACTTGCTATGTATGGTTTCATCAACCTTAATGTTCAATTGTGTATGTATGGGAGTGTATTGTGGTTTTTATTGACAGTGGTTTGTTAGGACAGTCATACGCTATAAACAATCAGACAATAAATCAGATTACAGCTCGTTACTGTCCTGACAAAAAACTGTCCTTAAAAACCACAAAACAGTCACACACACAAACACACACACAATTTCAGTTGAACATGTTATATTTACATGTATATGTCTATCTGTACAGCATATGTATATACATATATATATTAGGGATACACCGATCCACATTTCTCACTTCCGATCCGATACCGATACTTATTAACTCAGTATCGGTCGATACCGATACTTTCCCGATCCGATACTGTTCAAGTATTTGACTCTTTATAATGAAACTTTTGCACCCAAACTATTCATTTTAACATGGACCTTACCAAGCTCCGCCCACAGGGCCGCGTTTCATTGGCTAATGCCCATAACACGTCACAGCGCAGCTTCCACGTGCGTGCCGGTCTCACAAAACAAACGCTACGGTAGCGTTTGTGAGACCGGCACCACATGCTACTTACATTGCTAGCTAGCATACGTGCAGAATTTTTCTGCGTCAGGGCTGGAAAAATGCTCCTCCACCGTCAGTGGGGTATCTGTACAGGAGATGTCAGGTACCCTGACCGTATTTGTGGAAGTAAAATTCACCGTTTCCCTATATGTGAAACTGAATGCCTTGCT
>JBBPBX010035069.1:19597-32258 GCA_038048925.1 Garcialebias charrua
GTTCTCAGGCTTGCAAGCTTCTCCCTCCAAATGTAACAGTGGTCATTATTGTCTACCACTGATCTTGAACATGAAAAAAGATAAATAAACAAATAATGATGGCCAAACATCTTTCCATCATGCTCTGATGCATGCACAATAATCCAGGTAGACAATTTAACAAGGTTGAGTTAGGTCCTCTGGATGGTTTCTTGTTGTTGAAACGTTTCATCTTTTATCCAAAAGACTTCTTCAGTCTGAGGAGCTGCAATAAACTCAGTCTTATAAATAGCACCTTCTTATAGTAGGTAACCCTAACCCTCCTTCTCAAGGAGGTAACATTTATTGAGTTGTACATCCAAATGGTAAAACCCCTCAGTATTCTCCTGGTTTAAACAGTTGGTCAGAAGCAGGTTTTTTTACAGATCAGCCGTGCCTTTTACGACTATAAAACAACTGAGCAACATTTGTGGAATACTTTTACTAAAGTTTTCAGTCATTCAGTGGTCTTAGTGAGTTCAAATGACGGCAGCTGGACTTCTGATTTTTGAAGATGTTTGCCTCTCACCTTAGCAATAAAAAAATTAATAAAATCCAATCTGAAAAGTATTAAACCAAAAACAGCTAGAGTTTTGCAGCTGACTGTTCAGTCAGAGAAATGCTGCTGTAACTGATCTGAGATCTGTCTCCAGCGTCATGTAGTAGTTGTTTTTGTCTGCTTGTCTTGTTCTCTGATTGGCTGCGTGAGCTCATGTTGTCACCTGTCCTCTTCATCAGGTAGAGTTTCAGGTAGACTCATCTCGATGTGTTGTACAGCTGAGGCTGCAGGGTGTGTGAGGCTGTGAGTGTGTGTTAGTGTGTGTGGCATGATGGGAATGCATGTTGCATGCGCTCAGCAGGGTGTGAGCATGTACCTATGGGATGGCTGAGGAATGCAGCTGTGACTTTGCTACTCTCAGATGTCTAAAATGGTTATGGACCAGTGACTCGCTGCAGTGAAAATGCAAACTGTTCTCTCCTACAGTATTTTCATATTTACGTCAAATGAACAAACGGTGTGAGGTTCAGACAGCTTTGTGTCCATTATCACACTTTATTTAAATGCTCAGGTATTTTTTATCTCTGACATTTAAAATGGGAGTCAAAACTGTGTAAACTGCTGTGGTCAATAAAGATACCGGCTAGTTGCAAATAAAAAGGTTTTATGATAGCTTAGCTGCTTTCTGTTTGGGGGAAAATAATTGAAACAGATGTGTAAAAATAAGATAAGATAGAACTTTATTGAAGCATTTTATCAACCGATGTGACATCTGCAAACTGACTGAAAAGATTACAGTACAAGGATTGAAAATTGGAAAGAAAAACTAACAACAAAAAAGCATAATATATATTTTCATGTCAGGGTCCAATCATGTATAATTTCTAAAGTTGTTATATTATAAATTATAAATTATAGTTTTCCTAAACATCATCTGTACATTAAGATTTTTTTTATCTTTACTTTTAGGTTTACCTGCAGCCTTGGAGATTGTAAACCGTTCTGCTTCACACATTTCAGATATTTGGTGCTTTTTGTATTTGTACTTGACTACAATCGTAGCTCAAAGAAACATGGCTTGTACAAATACTTGACATTCCTTCTTCACATGGATACAAACAGGCTCAATGCCTTGTCTTTGTTGCACATGAACCTTTTGGGCTGTCATCCACATGACTTGTAATATCACTATATGCAGATGACACTAACTTCTACCTGTTATTCCCACTATGCTGTCCGCTTGGATTATCTGTGACATGTATAAACGGGTGAAGGAACATCTTTAACTAAACCTCCCTAAGATCATCTAGTAGGCATCCATGACAATCAGTCTGTCAACTCAAGATTTACACAGAAATTGCTAGAAGCCCGGCTGCCTTCCATCAAATGTTTCTCTGTTATAAATTGGAAAAGTCCAAAATAATGTGTCACGTTATTTATGAATGAACTTCTGTGAAGTGTTGATATGCCTTGGTATGCCTATCTTTGTAGCTGTAACTTTCTTTTCATCTCACTTTGTTTGGTTGTTATAGTTTTAACATTTTCTCCTTTTAAATTATTAACTAGCATTGTTTTCTTTCATGTACTCAAAGCTTCCGGAGGAGACATCAAATATTAATTCTGGGAGCTTGACACTTATGTACAGTAGTCCCACTTTTACTTGTCCAGCAAATATCCCAGCTGGTCCAGAATCCAACAATATGTATAATAATAATAAAAAAAAAAAAGTACATGTCATTTCACTACTCATCATCATTACTCATTGCTGTTGTCCAGTGTCTACTAGAATCATATTCAAATGCTTCCTAAAGAACTATTAGTCAGGCTCCCCCTGTCTATACTCGGCTCCTCAACTGTTGTTCAACTGTTGTTTCTTTTAAAAACATTTCATCCTTTACTCAGTCACACAGAGTGTTTAAATGTATATTACAGTGGAGAGCGCTGTTAAATGTTATCAAATCAATGGCGTCACTTCGTACCTTCAGGAACCTTTAAAAACTCATCTATTCAAATAATTAAATTATATCTTAATTGGGCAATTCAGACTTTTCCTGATTTTGGTTGTCTTTCATTGAAATCACATACGAAGGCATTAAAGCAAGAACAGATATCCAATATCCCATCACTTCTTCTCAGGCAGGACTCACTGCTAGAGACATCCCTTTTAAATGTACGGTACTCCGACCCGTTTGGTTCTGTCAGCCACACGGCGTTTAGGATTCAGATCGTCACCATCTTCAGTTGTTGTACGAGCTACAAATACTATTGGATGAGGGATGTCACGCTTCAGAGAACACCTCTTCTAACATTTTTCACCTGGACACAGTTGAACTGCACTTCTCTGCAGCTCTGAACCTTTTTGATTTCTACACTGCTTATCTCAATAGATCCAAATAAATTTAATGCCTAAATTTCTGGCTAAATCGCATTCTCACTACAGTACACCTTGATGTGAAGCTGCCTATAACCGGGCTGGGCTAATTGGTAGGGGTGTAACAATACATCAATTTAAATTGATATATTGATTAAATGATTAATGATGCAATTATACCGTGGCAAAACTAAAACATCGATTCATATCATCATCTTTAAAATATGCTTTTATTTTGAAATTTCCCAGGCACGTCTGTGTCACCATTTCCGTGCACGGCTGTGCTCTGCAGCCGCCTCAGCAACAAGGCAGACGAGGCAGAAAACACAGTTAATGAAATTCACTCTCCTGCTGGATTTAAATCAACTCTGTGGAAATATTTAGATTGCAACAGACAAAACTCATGTTGTATGCAACAGGTACCAGTGTGAGTTCAAATACTCGGGAAACAACAAATTTGACCGTTCACCTGAAGAAGAAACACGTCATTGATAGCCATGTTATATAAGCTCAATACAGTATCTATTTTTGCTTCTTTATAATTGAAAGTTAATCATGGCACTTTTAAGTTAACTGGTTTAAAAAATGCTCTTAAACATGAGAAATGTGAGACTATACTGAATAGGTCAATTATTTTTATCTTTTCATTATTTAAGAAAAAATGTTTTAATTTACTGGTAAATGCCTGGTGCCTGTAATAACAGAAATAAAATGGTTAAATCATATTTGAATTGTTTTTGTAAATTTATTGATATGTAAATGAGATGGGCATTTGATATTGCAATGTTTCGATCGCAGACTTGTGAATCGATTAGAATTGAAATCGTATCGTGAAAGACTTTGTGATATCGAGAAAAATCATATCGTCATACAAACAAATCAATATAATATCATATTGTGGTAAAGCTGGTTATTTACACCCCTACTAATTGGTAAGAGAAATGGATGAAATGTGGTACACCTCTGCTGTACTGAGTCACAGTGAATAAAGAACCTGCTAAATAATTAAATATACATTTTTTGCTTTTCACTCTCTGCTCTCTGTTTTTATGAGAATGCAGTTGGACGTGCATTGTTTTATAACGCTCATATCTTTGATTGGTGAACCAGTCAACCTGTGCACGTTCTTCAGAACTATTTCCTCTAGTTTCACTGTGTTCACTGGCAGCTGGCTCCTCGTGTAGTTTGAAGTCAATATTGCTGAGGATGTTTTGTCATAAATCTACTTCACGCTTATCATTTCGTTTCTGAGATAAAGTCGAACTTGTTAAAGTTACTCATCCAGCAGCTGTTTTTTTTTGTGGGGGTGTGGCTGAATAGTTTAAATTCCAGATTCTTGACTAATCTAATAAGATGACTGCATGACAAAAGTGTAATAAGATGACGGCAGGGCAAAAGTGAAAGACAAGTGATCAGGAAGGGAAATTATTTACAAATCGTTAGGGCTGCACCGATTGCAGTTTTCTGGCCGATCACCAATTTCTAAAAAGTCTGACCTGCCGATTCTGATTTTGGCTACTACCGATTTTGTTTTACAAACGACAATGTCAGGTGTTGTAAGGTCACAACGCATCTTCAATTTTCCAATATTATTTTATTGAAAAACATGGCCTTGAACAATATACTAGAAACAATACAAGCTTGTTTTAACTGGCCATTAAAATCAGAGTTGTGATAAATAATCCACGTCACATCTTTTTTCTGAAAATCATTGTGTCTGGAATGCATGCAGCAAAGACAGGCAGTCTCAGGGACAAAACACCCCCTCCACCCTCCACGTTCACCTCCCACCCCCGCCGAACAGATGAACAACCTCCCCCGTCCTTTCTGACCGAGGCTCAAAGTTATTTGTCAGTCGCCAAAAAATCTACAGGAAGAAAAAGAAAAAGACGCAGAAGTAAACTGGAGTTTGGTGCGATAGTCAGTGAGAGCAGGAGTGAGTCATGAGGTTTGAGAGATTGGTGATATTTAGCATGTTTGGGTTTTACTAGGGGTGCACCGATTTCAATTTTCTGGCCGATCACAGGTCACCGATTTTTAGAAAGTCTGACCTGCCTATTCCGATTTTGGCCGATACCGATTTTCAGGTGTTAAAAGGTCAAAATGCACCCTAAATTTTCATGATTTTCCGACCTTTGCGGAGGCAGATGTGATCGGTGGATAAAATCGGCTTCTCATTTAAAGATCGGCCGATCACCGATTTCCCCAAATTAAGAAAATCGGGGCCGATCGATCGGCCGGCCTATTTATCGGTGCATCCCTAGGTTTTACAGTTAGGGTGTAGTTTAGTGTGTTTAGTGTTTAGTCTGTTGTAGTTTGGGTCAAAACAATGAGACAATTTTTGAAAGTGAGGAGCAGCTGCGGATCAGAACCTCTGACAGAAGAGAGAATCATGAAGGAGAAGAACAGTCCGACAGTGAGGACTTTATTGATGAAGAGGGTGATCATGATTTTTTTTTATAAAAGGAAAGAGAGAAGGAGTGGATCGAGCCTCACTAGAGTTCTGACTCTGCACTGAAGAGAGCGGGTCCAGATCCTCTTGACTGGGCCAACAGAACCAAGCCTCAGTTCTGAGCTCTGAGAACAGAGGAGGATGTGGATGTTGACCCAGAGGGCTACTAATGGAGGAAAATACACTTTTTTTAATTGCCGTAAAATAAACATTTTGTCAATTAAAAAAACTGTAGTGTAGAATTTTTAAACAAAAGAACATTTAAAGTGTTGAAATAAACAACAAAGAATAATTTAAATTAATTTCTGCTATTTTAAATAAGTAGCAGGCTGACACAGCTCTAAAAGACTGAGTCGTTTTTTTTTTTTTTTTTGTGGAAAAATATTTTAAACCACTATTTTTTCCCCGAGGAACATGAATACTGTAGTCATAAAGTTAAAGGGTTAAACGTCATATTCAGATGTTCACATTATGATGCGTTTGATGTCCACCAGATTTCTTCATGTTGTCTGTAGTTGGACAAAACAAAGTGAAGTTTTTGAGCTGCATGCGTTCAGCTGGGACTGCTGCGAGATAAAGAATAAAATACATTTATTGTGAAATCATTATTAGATTCTTGAATATGTATGTTGGCTCACTCTACAAATTGATTGACAGCTGCTGTTGACTCTGACTATAAGTCTTTTCATTGCTGTGATGCTAAGACATTTCATCAGTGATCAGTGTTCAAACAGTCTGTGTTCACCAACACTTTCACTGCACAGAACATTGATGTGTTGATGTTGAGAAATGACTCCAGCCTACTACTCTAAAAGTGGAGAAGGCTGCATTAACATTTTCATTCATGATTTCACGAGTTGTGGCAACATTCTTGTCACCTCCTTCTCCGCAAATTTGCATTTTTAAACCATCACCTGTACAAAATTAACTACCGTATTTTTCGGACTATAGGTCACACCCGAGTATCGGTCTCATTGTCCAATTGTTGCCAAAGAATTGGAAAAATCCATATATAGGTCGCACCTGAATATAGGTCGCACCTGAATATAGGTCGCACCTACGTCAAAATGTGGACCGTGTTTAGCTCTGCTGCAAATGTCTCTTCCACAGGAGCGCACAGCAAGGCTTTTAAGAAGATTAACACTTAAAAACAATTAATTGTTTGATAAAAAATTATAGCAAATATGTGTCTGAGCTGAACTTTTCTTTAATAAATGAATAATTTTAGCAGGATAAACACCTAAAAATATATATTTGTTAGCTGACATTATTGTAAGAGTGTGTCTCAGTTTAATTTTTGTTAATAAATGATTACAAATCAGCTTATTTTATAAAAAGCCATATATAGGTCTCACCTGACTATAGGTCGCAGGCCATGAAAAAATGATAAAAAGCCACGACCTATAGTCCGGAAAATACTATTCAGAAAGGTGTGCAGTTTAAAAAAGCTCCCAAGTCATGACCATCTTTAGCTGATGGAAAAATTGGCACTGACAATAGAGCTGTTCGTTTAAACCATGAGAGAATTATAAAACTCCTTCAGGGCCAAACACTGAGCGTGACCACATGTTGGTTAATCCTGATAAACTGCTCTATTTGAAACAAACAAAATGTGGAAGTTGTGAAGCGGAAACTTTCAGGTAGAGCAAAGAAGATGTAAAATCGTTAGGACAGGGAATCTAAAACCAAAATGAAATGAGCAACAATGGACGAGGAACAAAATGTAAAATACAAATCCAGCTGCTTTTGATCTGTCTTTAGGGTTAGGGTGCCCTGAATGCCAGGGAGTTTACACCAACACAAGAACAAGAACCAAACTTTACAAACACCTAAAGAAAAATTTGTAAGGACAGAAACATAGTATGTTTTGTGAACTGTAACAGTTTAACAGAAAATGAGAACTTGGAAAAGCCCAATGGGAATTGACCACCCATTGTTTAAGAGTGATCTTTCTTACACCTAGATGTAAGCACACACCAAATTAGAGGCCTGCACCTCACTTATTTTTCAAGTTTGATTTTATACGTCTACCTTATAATGTTTTGCTAGTTTTTTGATACTTTGTTTAAAAAAAAAAAAAAAAAACTTTCTTTTGTTTTTTTCTCTCTTTTGTTTTCTATTGTTTATTGTTTGTTTGTTTATTGTTTATTGTTTAAGGAAATTCTACCACTGCTGTTCATTGTTCTTTAGTTTTAGCAGGTCGCTTTCGTAAATGAGCCCATGAGGTTCAAAAGATTTACCTGACTAAATAAAGGTTGAATGAATGAATGAATGAATTATTGTTCACCTCTTGGCTCTGTGACGGGACATAAACAAGGTCGAGGTGGATGAAGAGGAGCAGTCGAGGCCGGGCGATGATTGAACAAACACTGATCTGTCTGCACCCAACAAGGAGGTGTAACTTTAGTTTAATCCCATTAAATATATTTATTATTTATTTATAAAATTTGTTCATGAAAAAATATACAATACAAAACAATCCCATAAATGATAACGTACAAAATATAAAAAAATGAAAGGTAGCAGAAAGAAGAAAAAAAACTTATTATATCTGCCCCCTTTTTCAAACTATTACGGTAGTTCAAACACTAATAATCTTTAGTAACGGAACACAATTAATAACTTTCTAATTTTTCTAACTAATACAATACACATTATACTACTTTTTTTTAACAATTCAGTTTTGATCATTTTCTTAAATGTACACATTGACTTGGTATTTTTAACTACATTCTCCAAACCATTCCATTTGTATTTGGATATTTAAAGGTAATGTGTTATTCTGAGCCCTATACATAACTGATAAAATATTATAATCTACCAAATCATGGAACTTCAATAACTTCAGTTGATAAAATAATGTGCTTGATGGATGACAGTAATGCTAGTAAACAAATTGGAAACAATGGAAAAATGAACACATTTGTACATTCACTGGTGAACTTTTAGCCTGGTTAAAACCAGACCCTTGTCCTTCACTTCGCTTCGTACTAGGGTCTGGGACTTCTCCCATAGACAACGATTTCTCCGGTCGATTTTTGACCGGACCAATCAGAGAACAGAAGGCGGAGTTTTGAACGACGTCGACTGACGTCGTCAGTTAAAATGGCTGCCGCCACGAAGGAATTTTCATGAAAACAAGGTAAAAAACTATTATTTCTTTGCTGAGAAAAAATATATTTCTTAGCTGACGTTATATCAGAAGTGTTCCTGAGCTTAACAGTTCCTAAATCAATTCACGAAATGGTCAAATCTGCTGGATTTAAATTGTTTCGGTTTGACATTTTCCAAACAGCCTCGGGTGCGCTACGAAAATAAATGATAAAAAATCGAATTTTATCTCAAATGTTTCATCTAGGCCAACAGTCAGTAAATTAGAGCCATATAATTACACACTGGTAGCAGAAAAAATATCCACCGAGTGGTTTCTGAGCTTTTTATCTGAATAGCCTGGACCTCGCCAGGCTAAACTAACAAAACTCCGCCTTCTGTTCTCTGATTGGTCCATTCAAAAATCTACCGGAGAAATCGTTGTCTATGGGAGAAGTCCCAGACCCTAGTACAAAGCGAAGTGAAGGACAAGGGTCTGGTTTTAACCAGGCTAGTGAACTTTTAAATGCTTTTCCAATTCACGGGTCATAAGACAATCTTTGTACCCTAGTGGTGTACAGCCCACATGGAAACAAAAACAAAGTATCACTTTGTCTAATGATGGGGTCCTTTTAGGAAAAGCCATCAAATTTCAAGTTGGAAAAATATAGTTTAAGGTATTTTTTCTACAGCTAAACATGGTAGTAGTGGGTCACTTTTGACCCACAAGACAATGCAAAGGTTAATGACACAAACCTTTTCTTAAAGTATGAATTGTGTAGTACAAAAGTACAAAAATTAAAACGAGATTTCACTGGCAGAAACAACCATATTCATTTTCAAATTGTTTAATAGAAAGGTGCCTCGTTGTTCTTTATTCAATCACCTAGGAATATCACGTCTGTGTTGACAGAATCTACAGCAGTTACATATTTGTAGATTTATAAAGTTCACCATGTGGCACAAACCTGCAAAATCTGATGCAGAAAATGTACATGTGTTCCTTAAACGCACCATAGACCTCACCTCAGTGTTTTCTCTTGCAGCTTCACAGCTAGTAGACTGGTTAACTGGCTGATGAATCCACTTTATAACTTTAGTAATAATTAGCTGTCAGCCCGTGCCTGTGCACTTTGATTTGTTTGCCTGGATAATTGAGCTCTCAACCTTTTTTTATTTTTTACTTTGGGATGGTTACTTTGGATTCCATGATTTGTGAGGAGTGGTGGTGCAGAGGTCAGAGAAGGTGAGTTCAACTCCCTGGACTGACATCAAAATGTGGGTGGGAAAGGTGAAGCACCCACACCTGCCTCCACCCTCATTTGCCCCACTCTGGGCCCTTGAGCAAGGCATCTAACCGCCACCATCTGCTCCCCCTGACGCCCTAACTGGCAGCTCTCTGCTCCACACAGAGGGCTGTGGTAGCTCGGTGGTTGTGTCAGGAATCCTCTATGTGCTAAAAGTTCAACAGTGTCTGAACTTTTTGTTTACATGAAGAGTAACTGAACAGAACAACATGGAGCGTTCTTGCTAACAAATGTTGTGCGCATTTATAACGCAAAGCCTAATGTGAATGTTCAACATATTTATGGTTTATATGAGTATGAAGCCACAAGCAAACATGGTAATTTAGTTCACTGTTCTAAAGTGTGTGTGTGTGTGTGTGTGTGTGTGTGTGTGTGTGTGTGTGTGTGTGTGTGTGTGTGTGTGTGTGTGTGTGTGTGTGTCGCAGGCTGCAGCATGTACTTCATAAGCTCAGACTGTGTAACTCATGAGTCATTAGTCATTCTTCCACCTCCTATAATCAACTTCCTGTTAGTTCCCACACATTCTGTGCACAATGACCAGGGTGGGTTTGACATTTGGACTTTTATTCTGATGTTTAGTCTTCACTTCTTATCCTTAATCTACAACGCACACTCTGAAATATCTGGAAGCGCTCCTCATGCAGCAGATCTTTGAGGACTACATCATCCACGATCATTTCATGTGTGCTCCACCTCAAAGCCAGTCATCGTGTCTTGTTTGTGCAGCGTTGAGGTTTTCTCTGAGCCACACTCGGGTTCAAAACTCCACCGCAGCACTTTGATTCATCCCTTCAGTAGGGTTAGTTGTGTTACTTTGACAGTCTACATTTTGATATAATTTGTATTATACATTTTTAGAAAGTGCCTCAAGGTATGTTAGTTCATCTTTTTTTAACCAAGAGTTGTGGCTGGCTCTTTGAGTGACCTCGCTTTTGAGAAAAAAATGAATTTCCACTAAATTAAAGAGCTGACAGCTAGTCTAACAAAAACCAAAGTAGAGTTCCTTAATTGACTTCAGTCTCAAAACATTCACAACTGTTCACAAGAACACATTTTATTTTATTGTTTAAGCTCAACCTTGCAGTCAGTTTCAAAGTTAATCCAGCTGAGACTTTTTAATATTCCTGTTGGGAGTGCCCCAGATTACATTGTAAGGCAGGGGTCACCAACCTTTTTGAAACGGAGAGCTACTTTGTGGGTACGGAATCATACAAAGGGCACCAGTTTGATAAACTTTTAGGAAATAAAGCGTAAATTGAAAAAAATGTATAATAAACATGCTGTATTTTTAAGAACATATTTTAAAGATAAACATTCTAAAATACAAAAAAAGAATAACAACTGAATAAAATGACATTTTAAATGCAGCTTAGTACTGTATTGAGTTGTGCTATTTTTAGAACAGGTCCGCGGGCACCTCAAATGGTCCTTTGGGGCGACCGGGTGCCCGCGGGCACCATGTTGGTGACCCCTGTTGTAAGGGTTACCGCTAGCTGCTGCTGCTACTGTTTGTGCTCACATAATATTCACAACTCTGATTATAACTGTGTAATCAAAAGTTAATACAAAATTGTGTTGGCTGGAAAATCTTGAGACTCTAGTTTTGAAACGGCAGCAATCCACTTTGGTGACTGAGAAATGAAGCGGTTGCTCATTCTGGTTGTTTTTGATATGATGGAGCAATGCCTTCTTCAATGTGTTGGGGTGTTAAACAGCATTTTAAATGAAGTTGTTCTCTTGAACAGATCTGTGTGGCTGCATGTGATCTATTTACGTCAGCCTGCATTCACGCTCTTTCTGCTGTACTGGACTATTGCTTCTGTTGTATACAAGCTGAGACAGAAGTGAAGCCTCCGTCGTTTCGTCACCACTTCCATCTTTGTCCCGTTGCAAGGATTAAAGATATGCCACGGATCCAGATCATTCAGACTTTCTCAACAGAGCTTCTACTTCTCTGTCCACATGGAAAGTTGTAGACCTATCATCTGGTCTATTACGTTTGATCGATATTAAGCTAGTTTTCAGTCAAACTGTTTGTGTAATTACAGCTGTAACTAACCCATTGACTTAAAGCTGGTCTGTGTGCATGAGCTTTAAGCAGAACCCAGTTCCAGCTGCTAAGTCACATTTATGTCTTTTAGCACTGTGCAGTGTTAAAACTGTGCAGCCTCTCTCGTTCAGCTGGCTGCCTCTTCAGCAGTTTGTTTTATAAGTCCTCCTGCATAACGGGAAGTTATTTTTCCACAAGATTTTCAGCAACAACTCTGCAATTGTTGACCAAAAAAACTACACATGTAATATTGCCTCTCCAGGGTGGCTTCTGCAGTGTGCTGCCATTTTCAAATTCACATTGTTGTAGTGTATTTGATGTGCGTGTGGCTAGCTTTATTACATGCGTGTTTATTACATGCATGCATGAGAGGTGTGACATCATGTGCGCCGTAGAATGGTAGCACTGATGGGAGCTCCACTTTGACTCAACATTTTTTTATTCTTGTTGTTTCTTTTTTTTTAAACTTTTTTTGCGCCTAAAATGTACACCCACATTACGTGTACCGGTATGACCACGACACACTTGTGGAGTTTTGTGTGTCGCTGCCTTGTCATCGTGGTTAAGTTCTCGGCCCCACTTCAGCCTCGAGCCTAGGCTCTGGCCTGTCATGGCGGCTGTCTCCGTGATCCTCCATCTGCCTGCACGGACCAAACTCTCCAGACCTGTTCGGCTCCGCGGGGAAAACCTTGGATGTTCTCTGTCTGCCGGACCTGGTTCTGGAGGAAAGTCTGGGAGGGCAGCTGCCACAGTCATCATTATCATCAAGTGCTAGTGGGGCCTGCTAACACTGCTAGCGCTAGAACTAGCCTCTATTTGCCTGCACGGACCAAACTCTACGGACCGTTCCGTTCCGCGGGGAAACCTTGGATGT
>JBBPBX010035070.1:0-32258 GCA_038048925.1 Garcialebias charrua
GTATATGTATATATGAGCTTGTTTGGGATGATCTGGATCGTCCTATATGACAGCATGTTCTAGATCCTGATACTATGTGTGATCTTCACAGCCATTAAAGGGCAGTGGACCAACGTTCCACAATACCTGATCAACTCATTGTGAAGAAGCTGTTGCACTGCATGAGGCAAATGATAGTGACACTTGATACTGACTGGTTTTCTGACTCCACCGGACCCCACAGTGAAACTGTACATTTTAGAGTGGCCTTTTATTGTGGTCAGCCTAAGGCTCACCTGTGTAATAATCATGCTGTCTGATCAGCATCTTGATCTGCCTCACCTGTGAGGTGGATGGATGATATCAGCAAAGGAGAAGTGCTCACTAACACAGTTTTACATCAATTTATGAACAATATCTGAGACCTGCTCACAAACCTTCTGTGTAGAAAATTTCTCAGATTTTGTTAATGTAGAAAAAGTCAGATCTTTGAGTTCAGCTCATGAAAAATGGGAGCAAAAATAAAAGTGTTGCATTTATATTTTTGTTCAGTGTACAATAAATTAGGTATGAAAGCATAAAATCTAAACCTTACATATGATTTAAATTTAAAAATAAAACAAAAAGAAGTTGTTTCCTGTCATTTTATGTGACCTCGTCTTCTTTTAGTCTGTGGTCACTTTGTTAGAACAATGGACAGCCCTCCACCCATTCAGCCTCACCTCCTTCACTGAGGAACCACCTCGTTCCCTGACAGACAGATGGATGGATGCGCTTTACCCCCTCAGTGCAGGTGTCAAACGGAAGATGAAAGAGGAGAAAGGAGAATGTGATGAAGAGATGAAGAGCTTATAGAAAGGAAAGGAGCAAGACCGAAACAATGAATGGATCAGAAACATTTTGACGAGGACAGAAATGTTTGGGTTTTGTCAGATTATCTTGCAGATGCACTCCTTTGTTCTCAGTAATGGAAAACTGATGCTCTATATGACAAAAAAATATGAAATAAAAACAAATCTCCTGGTAAAAATAAAATGGTCCCTAACTATTTCTCAGAGCAACAGAATGACAGGTTCTGAACTGATGAAGGATTATTATTATTATTTTTTTTTTTTTTACAAACTAAACAGACTAAGTTTAAATAAAACTGCACAGTAAAACAGTGGTGTAATCTACATAGTTGTAGTGTGTATATTGTACTTAGAAACCAAAGTACACTGGTTAGTACAATGTAATCATCAATTCATTTTGATTTTTAAGCATATTGAACATTTCCAATTTTCTCTGATGCTTTATTTGAATAAATGTACAACAAACTTTGTACATTTGGCTTTGCATTAAAAACATATTATAGTAGTTATCAAACAGTATCAAAGCAAAGCGCTGCAAACAGATAGATTATTACAGAAGCATTCAACTGCTGTTTAACGTATCAATGACACGTACCTAATGATACATCATGTATCATTGGGCACTTTGAAATGGGTATATATTCACATCTGTACAGCAGACCCCCTGCTTACGTCAGAGTTAGGGAGATAAGAACTGTTCGCAGCTCTATTCTGCCGTAGCTAGGGGGTGAAATTAGCGTCCCGTTCGTAGGTCCTTATTCCGTTCGTAGGCCGCGGAAATACCACTAACGAGCGCCGCGCACACATTTAAGCATGTACAGTAGTGTACTGTAATGTTAAACATTGCTATTCACATTTACAGAATAAATAAAAATATAATTTCTTACTTTGAGATGGTCAAAGCCGACATCTTAGGTTGCCATGCGTTGATTGTTGTCGGGCCGAGCAGCGCCGCGGCCGGCGAGCTAACCACGGCAGCTGCTCGAGGCCTGTTAGCTTCTGCTAGCCAGGCCATGAGCTGGTGTTGGAGCGGTGCGGCGGTGCGGCGATCAATCTGCAGCTGCTGCTCCAGCCTGAGACGTCCACAGAGCTCACAGAGACGTTTCCAGCTCGTAATTAATCCATATGAAGCCATCCTGGTCACCAGTCTTCAAAGGCCGGCTCCCTGTAGCCGAAACTGACCTAAGATGGCGTCCGGTGTTCTGCTGTAACTAGTGACCCTGTAAACTGGAGACTTTCAAAGCAGCCGTGACTGACCTAATGGCCTCCGGTGTTCTGCCTTAACTTGTGACCGTGAAAACTGGAGACCTTCTTCCTGTTATGACCGGAAGTTGCACATTTATTGCGCAATCATGACAAAAATGATCAGAAATGATCATTTTTATCATAATTATTATTTATAAAGCCTTTAAAACAACCACAGCTGCAACAAAGTGATGTACACATGAAATTAAGAACATTTAAACACAAAAAAAAAAAAATNGTGCGGCGGTCGATCGGCGATCAATCTGCAGCTGCTGCTCCAGCCTGAGACGTCCACAGAGCTCACAGAGACGTTTCCAGCTCGTAATTAATCCATATGAAGCCATCCTGGTCACCAGTCTTCAAAGGCCGGCTCCCTGTAGCCGAAACTGACCTAAGATGGCGTCCGGTGTTCTGCTGTAACTAGTGACCCTGTAAACTGGAGACTTTCAAAGCAGCCGTGACTGACCTAATGGCCTCCGGTGTTCTGCCTTAACTTGTGACCGTGAAAACTGGAGACCTTCTTCCTGTTATGACCGGAAGTTGCACATTTATTGCGCAATCATGACAAAAATGATCAGAAATGATCATTTTTATCATAATTATTATTTATAAAGCCTTTAAAACAACCACAGCTGCAACAAAGTGCTGTACACATGAAATTAAGAACATTTAAACACAAAAAAAAAAAAAAATATTTATGTCATACAGTAATGTCATATTTTTATTAAATATGATACGTTCGTAGGTCCCGTTGTTCGTAGGTCGATGGAGTCGTACATGTAATCAGAATGCATTCTGAGGAACAAATTTTTTTTTTTTTTAATACAGTAATGTCATATTTTTATTAAATATGATACGTTCGTAGGTCCCGTTGTTCGTAGGTCGATGGAGTCGTAGGTAGGGGGTCACCTGTATTTCTCTCTTATGTTTGTCTATTGTTGATTGTTTAAGGAAATTCTACTGTTGCTGTTGTCATCATTCTTTACTTTGTAGACAGGTCTCTCTTGTAAATGAGTCCTCGATGCTCAATGAGATTAACCTGACTAAATAAAGGTTGAATGAATACTGAAAATTTTAAGCTTTTCTAGTGGCTAAACTCCGTATGCTCGATTATCACGTAGACTACATCACTTCAGTCAAACCAGCTCTGATCACAGTCTTCACCTGTTTTTAATAAATCAGCAACAAAGTGATGATCTCACAAGTACAACAACCCTGGGATGAATTGGTTGTGGTCTATGGCAGCGTTACCCTGAGAATGAAAATGTGGTAAATAAATTACCATAGCACAGTTGTGATAAATCTACTGGAGCAATTGAAATTCACCAAAAAAAGTTTCATGTTGAAACAAAAAACAAGCCTCTCACAGATTTTTGTTTTGGTCAGTTTCATAATTTATAGCTCTGGAAACTGAAGGATTTTTTGGTGTTCAAAATGATCCGAGCACAGAATTCAGGAAGCACTTCACCTTAGTATAAAAGATTTAATTGAACAGAAAGTTAAAGTATGCAGATGTACATGTAATCAGAATGCATTCTGAGGAAAATAGTCAGAGCGAACCTGTTTGGTCTCCAGCCTGAGGGTTGTTCAACGAATCATTGTTTGTCACTGTTATTTATAGGTTTTTGTCATGTCCCACCCCCTCCTGAGCGGACAGACTGTCAATTGGTTATTTAACCTCTTGGTGTTGAGTGACACCGTGTGCCAGCCACTCATGAGCAGATTCTGTCTCCATGGATACTCGAAGGCCGTAGATTGCAGGCACATTCCTTTAGCTGATTACGGTGAATTTATGGTGGTTGTTTTTTACCAGAGAAACACATAATATCCCACTTTCACTTTGGCTCTAATTGTCTACATTAAAAGCGTTTAACACTCTATTATTTGGTGTTTAATCCTTAACTATTATTAGTGGGAACTATGAAAGGCTAATTAGTCAAATTGTATTAAGTATAAAGTATATAAATGTTGTACGGAAGCGTATTGCAGTCATACATGGATTTTTTTTTTGAGCTTATGTAGTAATAACGTGATACTATGTAGTAATAATGTGATACTATGTAGTAATAACGTGATACTATGTAGTAAAAATGTGATACTATGTAGTAATAACGTGATACGTATGTAGTAAAAACGTGATACTATGTAGTAAAATGTGATACTATGTAGTAAAAACTTGATACGTGTGTAGTAATAACGTGATAAGTATAGATGTAGCATGCGCGTAGCAGTATTTTAGGAGGGGCGGTTCCTTTAAATATATAGTAGACCTGCAAAAAGCAACATGCCTCGGTGGCACACTGGAAGCGCGTCTGCTTTCCGCTCCAACGACCCGGGTTCGATCCTGACCTGGTTGAACTTATTTTACTTTTTTTTTATTGGATAAATAAAATAAAAAAGGAGTTTGTGTTAACCACAGGCATATTAAGTCTATGGTGTTAACCGGTTCGACATTAGCGGCGTCTCCATACCTTCTCTTTCCACCTCTCTTAACACAGAACTTGTGTTGTGCGGGAGTTGTGGTCCCGCCTACAACTCCCGCACAACACAATTTCTGAGAAGGTATGGAGACGCCGCTAATGTCGAACCGGTTAACACCATAGACTTAATAAGCCTGTGGTTAACACAAACTCCTTTTTTATTTTATTTATCCAATAAAAAAAAGTAAAATAAGTTCAACCAGGTCAGGATCGAACCTGGGTCGTTGGAGCTGAGAGCAGACGCGCGCAGGTCTACTATATATTTAAAGGAACAGCCCCTCCTGAAATACTGGCTACATGCATGCTACATCTATACTTATCACGTTTTTACTACATAGTATCATGTTTTTACTACATAGCATCACGTTTTTACTACATACGTATCACGTTATTACTACATAGTTTCACATTTTTACTACATAGAATCACGTTTTTATTACATACGTATCACATTACAGGTAGTCCCCGACTTACGAGCGCTCTGACCTACGAGGTTCCGGACTTACGAGCAGGCAAATTTTTGGAAAAAACGCAAAAAATACCGAGTTTTTCTGTGTTTTTTCACCACAGTTCGTTAGCTAAACATGTGGACACACGTTTCCGATCATTTTTATGCACTCGTAAGCAGTTTTTCGATGAAAAACGAGTGTTTGTAGTCGCGCTAGCAAAACCGTTCCAACTTACGAGCGAAATTCCGGACTTACGAGACACGTGGCGGCCGTTCCGAATTACGAGATTTCCATGTTACGAGCAACTCGTTGTAACGGAACTCGCTCGTAAGTCGGGGACTACCTGTATTACTACATAGTATCATGTTATTACTACATAGTATCACGTTTTTACTACATACGTATCACGTTATTACTACATAAGCTCAATTTTTTTTTCATGGATGACTGCAATACGCTTCCATAATGTTGTGATTTAACTTTGTTCAGGTTAATCAATAACCGTGTTTCCATCTACTGTATTTTCAATTCGAATTTTGAGCGAATTTTTGAAATTTCGCAAAAATGTAAATAAAAATTAATGCGAATCAGAAGTGTTTCCATTAACTGGCTTGAAGCGCATCCACCAGGCCACGCAAAGCGGCATTACGTCAGACGTCAGCGTCATTACGTCAGACGTCAGCGTTACGCATGTCTACAGTAAACAGGAAGTAGCGGTTGAAAACAGAACCCGACCACACATCTCGGCAAAATGGAGAGAATATTTCAGGTATGTGTTGCTATCGGGCAAGTTGTATTTATTCTGTCATGCCAACTAGTTTTAGCGATGTTACATGTTGTCCGGAGATGAAGTCACGTGACGTGAATGTTCGCTACATCAGAACTGAGTCGGCAAATCTGTTTCCATCTCTCGTTTTGCGCATCTGCTCTGATTCGAAGAACCCAAAAACCACCTCAAGCGAGCGTATCAACTTTTTTGCAAATTAGAGGAAGTTAATTCGAATCGTGCCGTTTCCATTCAGCTTTTCTGATGCGAGACTTCAAAATGCGCATCTAGAAACCTTGATGGAAACACGGCTAGTGTGTGAGCAGTTTCACCCCCACACTGCCATGTGCTCACTCTGCACTGCTCAGAGAACAAAGAAGGAGCAGGCAGTGTCTTACCTGTGTTTTGCTGCACCTAGAATGTTTGAATTATATCAAGTGTGAACTTGTAAGATTAACATGAGCAATTGTGAGATTATATGTAAAACATAGAAGTAATTAGTATACACTTTAAAATGAATAAAGGCCTGTAAATATAGTTCAATGAAGACACGCACACACATTGTATCACATCATCAGTGACATTTCAAAGCTTGTAAAAAGATATATAAAAGGTATAAAAATATATAAAATCCAACAAAACCCAGTTCTGAAACTAGGGGGAATTCAGTGTTTAAACACACACCCACACAACCTTTTTCCTGCCTAACAGCAGATAATAACCCTGTCACCTGATGGTTTATCAATAAACAACAAGAGCAAAATGTGAAAATCATCAAAATGTCTGACATCATTACAGTAAAAACCAGTCTGGGCATGCTACAACTGTCAATTTTGGAACAATGTTCATTTTATTCTGTTGTTGGGGATCTATCTGGTAATGACTGTTTGGAGCTGGGCTGTAAATACATCTATTATTTGTCACCAAGAGACGTGACTTGGCTAATTAAATAAAGTTTCAGATGCAGGACTGAACAATAATTGGTGTTTTAGGCAGATGTGTAGACATGTCCTTTATATGAAAATGACTTATGTATTTAAATATGTCTATGTACTTCAAATAAAGTGCTTTACAGTCATATGTTTGGGAGACTTTACAAAAACCTTTTCAAAACATCCAGATTCTTGCTCAATAATCCAGGTAGAAAAATCCAACAAAGTTCAATCAGGTCGTCTGGATGGGTTCTTTTTATAGAAACGTTTCATTTTTCATCCAAAGGACTTCATCAGTCCAAGGAGCCATAACAAACACAGTCTTATAAATAGCACCTTCTCATATGGGTCAACCAGTTTGATGGTGCTCAGATGATTTCTGGAGTCCACCCTCTCCCCCGATGACTCGTTTGAGTCAGTCATGGACAATGTGGTTCAAAACATCCTGATTTAACATAACTGAATAAACTTGTTGGATTTTTCTACCTGGATTATTGAGCATGACGAGATGTTCTGAACCACTTTGGACTGCTGCAGAGGAGAGGGCGGCCTCCAGATACCACCATCAAACTGGTTGACCCACTATTAGAAGGTGCTATTTATAAGACTGAGTTTGTTGTGGCTCCTCAGACTGAAGAAGTCTTTTGGATGAAAGATGAAACGTTTCAAGAAAAAGAAACCGTCCTGATCTAACTCAACATTGTTGGATTTTTTTTCAAAATGCTTCTATTATTTCATTAACAAAAGTTTTAATAATTATCTAAAAACCACATGATTGCATTCAGTGCATATAAATAAAATGTTCCATATGCCTTTTTTTAAAACAGTATTTTCCACTTTTTTGGTTGTCAGGACTCACTGCCCTACATGTTGTTAATTTTGTCCTGTTTCAAGCCTCCTGGTTGAAGTTGATGGCTGAAAAATGTTTTAGGACGATGTCAGCCATGTTGGAACAAGACAACATCTGAAACATGCAGGACAGTGGGTCCAAAAGGTCAAAGGTGAAAAATCCTCATTTCAACCCTCAGAAGATTCATTTAGCTGGAATTTGAAATTATATGTTGGAGATTTACTGTTAACTTGATTAAGTTTTGTAAATACACTGATAAAAAAAAGTTAATTGAGTGTTATTTGCATCCATGGATTGACAAAAACACTTCAAGAAACAAAGAAATCAAATATTTGCTTCATGAATAAACAGCCCCCAACATGCACACTCCGCTGCTGATGCATGCGTGCAGCCACAGAGGGGAAAACATCGCTTCAGGTCAGCGGGGACTCACATTCTCATCTGCTGTACAAATTTGTGATGAGCTGTGTGTTTTGAGCATCCTGTGGGAACTGCTGCACATAATTAATTTGGTTTTTATAAAAACTCTCTTTCTATATATCGGAGGACTGGGATTCTTAGAGGAAACCAAAGCCCGTCCCACGTAAATCATAAAAAATATGCATGTCAATGGGCCTAAATGTATGCATGTTTGCATTTCTGCAGTCGTTTTATGGGAATGTACAACCAACCGAGCGTGAATGTGCCTATTTTTAGAGGGAGGATGGCAGATGTATTTCGCTGCTGAGTTCCCAGGGAAATCAGAGCCCAAGCAGCGACAAAAAGGGTGGGAAGTGGGAAGAGGAATTAGGGAAGAGGAGGGAGTGACAGTGAGAAGGAACTGGAGGAAGAAAGGCAGAGTTTTAGGGAATCAAATGTTGACGCCAGGAACGCTGGCAGACGGAGAATGTGGCCTGCTTTCTGGGTCGCAATCAAATCCATATAAACAGAGTGATCATTCACTCTGCCTAAACCTTGCTGCAATACCAGCAAACACACACACACACACACACACACACACACACACACACACACACACACACAGCTGTGACAACAGAGAGGTGGGGTTTTCTAGTTTATACATTCTGGAAATCTTTGCATGCATATCCATAAATAAACAGGTGAGCTCACACACATCTGAGGGTGGAGGTGGAAGGGAGGAGGGTGGATGGAAATGAAAGAATAAACCCCTCCCGTTCTTTAGGGGTCAACAGATTCCCAGGTTTTACACCTCTTCAAGGTGACAGGAGGTTTATAAGCTGCGTAACGGTACGGTTTTATGAAAAATATTTTTAAAATTCCTGTTGGATTTTACAAAAAAAGAGGAAAAGTGGAGAACTTTAGAGCCTGATGTGGAAAATTTCCCTTCTGATGTGGCACTAAACGCTGAAATGTGTTTTGTGTGCACAATCAGCTTCTCCGATTGCACAATCACAACAAAAAGGAGCCAGAATCGTTGGGCTTTTAGTCACAGCTGATCAAGAACTCCTTCCATCTCAGTCCTGGTCAATAAGCTGAAGCTTACCTGTGCACTTGGGCAGAACGTGAAACAGCAAGCATCGACACACAAAGTCTGAAAAAACACAAACAGTTCTCCAACTCTTCGTGCCGCTCGCTGTTTTTGGTCCTTGTTTAGCTCACAGACAGACAGAAAGCAGCAGAAATGAGGGAAGAATATTATTTTTATTGTTTTGTTTGTTTGTCACAAATTATTTCTGTCCAGCCTGTTATCAGAAAACAGACTCAAATAGAACAAACAACCTCTATTCTCATATCGCACGTGTTCTTTTCTGTCTGATATTCTTCTTCTTCTTCTTCTTTTGGCTTTTCCCTCTTCAGGGATCACCACAGCGAGTCATCCTCCTCCACCTCACTCTGTCCTCACTCCACCTACCTTCATGTCCTCTCTAACTGCATCCATATACATGTATCTCCTGTGTCTTTTTCCTGGCAGCTGCATTTCTAACATCCTTCTACCAATATACTGTCCCTCCTCTGGACATGTCCAAACCATCTCAGTGTGTCCTCCCTAACTTTATCTCCCAGTCGTTCAACATGTGCTGTACCTCTGATGATCTCATTACTAATCTTAAAATTATGTTTGCAAGTCTATTTCCATCAGTAAACAGCTAGAAAACATGGAAATAAATCAAAAACAAATATCTTCCTAGTGATTCATTATATTCACAGACATAATGGGCCTCATGCAAGAACCGTTCGTACGCACAGATTTGTTCTTAAATTGTGCGTACGAGTGATTTAGGAGCCTTTGTGGCATTCAACAATGTTTTCGTATCCTAAGATTTTTTTTCAGATACAAACAAAATTTACGAGTGGTCCAGACCTGTCGTATATTTTACGAGCAGTCAGTCTGCTGTTATCCAGACGGATTTTCTTCACTAATAACTTTATATTTCGTTATTCAGAAAATATTTTGAGTCCAAAGAAATCACGCACCATAATTATTTTTGACAATAGGTTATTCTGTTTGAATTAGAATTATAATTTTAAATGTAATAATGACTAACGGATTAAAATATTTAAATTAAAATCAATTTGTTATCAATGCCGTTTTCTAACACTACAATATTAATATGAAGATCTCAAACTAAAACCAACTTAAATTATGAATTAATTTAAGTTTAATTTGTCTCGGTAACGCAGACTTTACCTTGACCTCCTCCTGTTGCAGTCATAGAGCTCCGATAGCTCAGTGAGATGAGCGTTGGCTCGTCGTTCCGAACCTTATGGGTTCAATTCCCACATGGGACAACGTTTTTTTCTTCTTTTAATTCATTCCAGATTTAAAAAACACAAGAAAACTATTTACAATACAACAAGAAATAAAGCATAAAGTTTTTTTAATCTGGAATGAATAAATAATCTAAAGAAAGAAGGAAAAAAAATAGTCATACCTTGTGGGAATCGAACCCACGAGGTCTAGATAAGGTCAGGAGCAGCTAACGGCGCAATACGTTCCCAGTGAGCCACCTGGACGTGTGTATATTTTAAGGTCCACATTTATTATAAACAAACATTCTTTGGCTTTAGCTGGTCCTTTAATCCCATGAGTGACGCTGCTAAAAAGGACAGATTTTCTTTTCTCGATCTCGGAGAGCAGAACTTCAATCTCCGCACCAGTAAAGTTATCCTTTTTACTTTCCGCTGTCATTTGTATGAACGGACACTTCCTGCTCTCTGAGGCAGGAAACGTAGCCTTATATGGTGTTTTGAGGGGTGGGAATTATGTAAATAACCTCTCCGCGTGCACGCGCAGGTGGATAGAACAGGTGGAATTCATCATACGTACGCAGCTCATTTACACACTTTTCCTGAGGATAGAAGAGTTTGTTGAATCTGACGTGGCATGTTCGTACGAACGCTTCGTACGAACAAAAGTAGGAGAATTTTAGGATAAAAATACTAACATGTTCTTGCATGAGGCCCAATGTTTCTTTTTTTATTATTATTTTATAGCCAAAATATCATTTTAATTTAGAGCTAACAAAAAAGAATGATAAAAAATGCATTTTTTATTTATTCTAAACCGTGAGTTAGCTCTGTTCATCAGGCAGTCAGGATGCTAAACTCTCTGCCTGCTCTGCCTCCCCTCCCACTTCTACTGCCTTAACACAAAAAACTTTCACACATTACCACACAACACAAAGATTTTAACACTGGACTCTGTGTCATCAAAACGAGTTATTCACTCAACTCACGGTCATGTGCTCATTCAGTTTGCACTACTTCTTATATTTGCACTAATGTTTGTATTACATTACTGCCTATAGTCATACTACTGTTTACATTCACTGTTTACATTTATTACTACTGTTTACATTTACACTACTTTTTATATCTACACTACTGCTGATATATATATATATATATATATATACTTTTTACTAGCCTTATTGCATATGCCACTTTACCTCTATACCAATATCAACTACCTCATACATATACTGTGTACATAAACTTCATATGCTGCTTTGTCACTCTATTACAAATGTCAATGCCAGAACCTTCATTTTATTTTATAGATATACTTTTTACACTTTTATACTACTATGCAAAAAACTCAGGACAGTATTACACTTTTATTATTTCATTTTATGCTTATGTTTATTAAATGTTTTAGTGTTTTTAATGTTTTAGTGTTTAAATGGTTACTGTTGCACCGTGGGACTGAGAGAAATGAAATTTCAATCCTGTGTATGTCCTGTGCATATTGCAGTTTTGACAATAAAGTTGACTTTAACTTTGAGTTTTCAATATTTTTATTCTTCCTTGAGTACAGCTGTAAGCTCTGCTTGACAGATCTCAGCTGACACTTCTAATAAAAAAATTGGCCCCCTCTTCTTCAACACCATTAAGTATAAAAACATATAAAAGCAGCACTTGCAAGAAGAAATGAATGCATCTTTCATTTCCACGTCTTAAGGGTAACACTTCACTGAGTTTTTAGATTCTAGCGTGTCCCTTCGTCTCAGTGTCTTCCTGGTGCCACAATAACTCGTCTCTATTGTCAAAGCTGAGAACTGATTTGACACTATTTGCATTTTTATTGATGCTCCAAATTGAAAAAAAGCCTTCTCCTTCTTTTGTCTTTGCCTTTAGATTGAAAGAAAGGGGTAAAATGTCCTCATTTGTTCCTGTGGAGCTCTATATAAACCATCATAGTGAAGAAAAGTGAACTCATCTTTGAATAAAACATCAGGTGGTGGAAAGAGTCAGCTGCTTTATGTCTATTTTCCTTTTCTTAATATTGCTTTGAAATGTTGTGCACGCTTTGTGCTTCTTCATGTTGCCGCACAGGGAGTAATACTAATGTGGAAGAGGAAGTTTTTTTGTATACCTATTTGAGTCAAGAACATGTAACTGATACAACATGCAACAAAAGGTTACACAATAATTGCTCAGACACTTTGATTACTTTGCTATTTGCAGCACATGTGCAATATGGATTGTGCCATTACCGCAGTCAGCGTGTAATAAACAGCAGTCTCTGCACTCTTTGTGAGAGCGCAATTACTCATCAGAGTGTGAATTACTGAAACTCAGAGCTGCACTCTTCTCTTCGTCTTTCTCGTCTCACTTTATGAAAAAGAAGCGACTTTGAGCCGATGAACTGTCATTGTTTATGTATTTATTCATTGTGAAGCAGGGATTACTGACTTTACAAGGTCACTCAAACAGCTGAATGAATACTTTATTGACTGAAATGTAAATACGGGCTCGCGCTCGGCTCCAGTCACACACCTAAACGCACAGCCTCCGTCTGCATTGTCCTTTATTGTCATCCGGAGGAGCAAGTGTTTTTCCTAAACTGCTGATTAAGTGACTCCCACTTCTATCTAGGTCTTGGGGATCTGGGGAAATGGAAAACCAGAAAATGAGATGTTGATATTGATTTGGCAATCTTGAACAGAGGGCACCTTTCATTCTGTATTAACTCAGCTGACATTCTTGTTATATGTACAACCTTTGTTCTAAATATGATTGAAATTTGCACGGCCGTCACGCTTGAATGCAAAACAGAGCCAGGAACTGAGGAAAGCAGGAGGTGCTTGTAAATACTCTTCACACAATCCAAGTTGGAAAAACAATTACGATGTTTTGTGAAATGCAAACAATAAAAATAGTTTGATGATTTTCAAAGCTTATAAATTCATAATTTATTTACTATGTAACATGACTAACATTATTATATTTTATTTATTTATTTGTTATTGGCTGCTCCCTTCTTCAAGGGTCACCACTCGGACAAAGACTTGGCAATTGTTTTTACACCGGATGTCCTTCCTGACGCAACCACAGACCATGGAGCTACTACAGCCCTCTGTGTGGAACAGAGAGCTGCTATCTATTGCCCCTTTTCCACTTGGTGGCCCGGGTCGGATGGGACGTCATATTTACGTGCCAAACGCGCGTTGGACAGCATTTCCACCTCACAGATGCGCGCGCCGCGCCAAGATTCCGGACTCATCTCAGAGCAGGGTCCAGGCCGGCTGGCCCCGAACCGTGGGGAGGAGGCTGGACTGAGTTTGAGGAAGTGGCTGCCGCGAGGGAGCAAACACCGAAGGACTTTACAAGATTAACATGGTAAAAACAATTATTTGTATTTAAAATTATAGCAAACATGTGTCTTAAGCCGAACTATTCCTTAATAATTTCACGTTGTTGTCAAAACGGCAGGATTTAAAAAAGTAGTTTCGCCATGTGCACGCGCGCCCCCGCGCGCGCACGTGAGCCGTCTTTATTTCTATAATGTAGCTAAATAAACGCTTTAAAAAATATATTTCATAGCTGACGTTATATCAAGAGGGTGCTTGAGCTTAACAGTTCCTTAATAATTTCACGTTGTGGTCAAATCAGCTGGATTTAACAAAGTAGGTCGACACGTGCACATCACATGCACGCGCGGGTGGGGTCGATCGGCGTTCTTTCTTTTAAATGTAGCTAAATAAAAGCTTAAAAAATATATTTCATAGCTGGCTTTATACCACGAGGGTTCCTCAGGTTAACAAGTCCTTAATAATGTCACGTTGTGGTCAAATCTGCTGGATTTAAATTGATTTGTTTTGACTAATTCCAAACCTGTCACATGTGCTTCGAAAATAAATTATTAAAAAATCGAATTTTAATTCAAATAACTCCAACAGCTTACAGTATGTACATGAACATGTTGTGATTACATTTTGTTAGTTTGAAAAATATCTGCTTTGTGGTTTCTGAGATATAAGATATGTGTTAAATACTAGTAGAAAAAAAAAGCTAGGTCGACACACTTATGTCTATAAAAAATCGAATTTTAATTCAAATAACTCCAACAGCTTACAGTATGCACATAAACATGTAGTGATTACACTGTGTTGGTTTGAAAAATATCTGCTTTGTGGTTTCTGAGATATTTGATATATGTATATATATCTTACATATATCTTATAAAATATATCTACATATAAAACAGTTTCTAGACTGAATTACCGGTAACCATGTTTTTCTTTTTTTTACAGTTAAGACGAAGAAGTCAACACCAGAATTTATCAACTTGTGTCTTCTGGAGGAAGCCCATGAGACAACAGGAAAAAAATCATTTAGGTGGATGCAGTATTTATTTTTGTGCTTTTTTCACTTCTTAGTTTTCATAATAAACATTTTATTTCTTAAGTGGTGTCATTGAACAATAATTTCCTAAACATATTTTACAATGTTAAGTGTGTACAGTATAGTGTTTGTTTAAAAACATACTGGAAGTTAAGAATATTTTCCATTTGCATTTGACCTTTAAAGAATCATAAGAAAAAGATTATTAGATTTGAACAGCCCTCCATCCATCCATCCATCCATCCATCCTGATGTCGGGTTGTGGGTGCAGCAGCTTTTCCAAGGATGCACAGACGTCGCCATCAACCCCGATGAAGCTGTTCTTGGATGCCCAAACGAGTTTCCTGATCAACAAACATTTAATTATTAATACTTTGTTTTTACGTTTAAAGAAACATGCTTTTAATGTTTATGGGACAGTTTAAACCAAATTATCCATTTGCATTTGACTTTGAATTATCCCTGACAAAATATTACCGTTTAAATTTAATGAAATACAAACATTTAATATTACAGGGCCAATTGAAACCTAATTAATTCCTAATCTGTACCTTACTGTAAAAATAGTTTAACTGATTACAGGGCAGTGCGATCAATGTGTTAAGCAATGTTAACAGGAACCTTGTACATATATGAGAATAATCTTTATTATAAAGAAAGAAAATGGAAAACACAGGGGTTTAAAACAAGCTGAAAAGGCAATAAAAGTAAGATCAGAGCATTAAATAGCTCAAGGGACATTACCGCCAACAGGTGGTGAGACAAGGTCCTGCAGGGTGTTCTTCTTCTAATGTTTAGTGGTGGCTAGTAAATAGCTTGAGGTAACACTACCGCCACCACGTGGTAGGACGAGTGAGATTCTACACCCCGCCCACAGAAGGGCTGCAGTAGTGAATGGAGACAAAACCGTACATGTGAGCCGATCCTAACTGGAACAGACCGGACCAGACTGAGCCGCTCTGGGCCGGTAAGTGGAAAAGGGGCAGGTGCCATGGGAAGCAGATGGTGGGGGTTGAGGGCTTTGCTCAAGGGCCCTGAGCGAAGTGAATGAGGGTCGAGACAGGTGTGGGTGTTCCACCTTTCCCACCCACATTTCTGTCTGCACCACAACTCTCCCCCATTGAACATAATTTTAATAATAAGGGGGATTTTGGATTTGATGGCAGCATCTCAGGTCAAAAACTTAAGACCTGAGCTACAAAATATTGTAAAGGCAAGTTGTACAAATAAGAAACAGCTGGAGGAGGTAAGATTTCAAGAATCTGAAGAAATCTTGGAGCCCATGAGACATGGCTGAACATCAGCACTGAATGCCTGTGATCTTTGCACCCTCTGACAGCTCTGCATTAAAAACAGGTCTGATTCTGTTCTGGACATCACTGCAGGGACTCAGGAACACTTCCACAAATCATTGTCTGTCAACAAAAACTGGCATGTCATCCACAAGTTCTAATCTGTTCCTGTGTTTTGTCTCTCTCCCTCCTACTGATCACTTTCTGCCGGTCCGTTGAGTGGGCTTGCTGGTTGGCTCTCAGCTGTTCCCCTTGACGGCTGATTAACATCCACACTACCCAAGGCTGAGCTGGATCATTCATTACCAGATGGTGAAAATTAACTGACAACCCTCTGAGCTTTGCAAAATGACAGCATTAAGGTGAATCTCAAGAGTGTATGATTAACCTTGCACTTACCTGTGTCCTTGCAGAATCCTTGTAGGTGTCTTTAGGGTCAGGGTTAGGTTTAGGCTCAAGGGTAAGGGGGTTAAGTTCAGGGTCAGTGATTTGGTTCAGGTGTAAGTTTAGGTTTAGGAAAAGAGTGACATAAAGCTAACAAAAAAAACTTTCTGTTTTACACGAGTGCGAAGCTACATATTATCAGCGATAACAATGCACCTTACATCAATGTTCTCATGGAATTAATGGAACAAATAACTACTGCTGTCGATCAAAAACAATATTGTGTCAGTATTTTTGTTGATTTAAAAAAAGCATTCGATACTATTGATCACACCATTCTCCTTGAAAATTTGAACAAATATGGTATTAGAGGACCAGCATTACAGTGGGTATCTAGCTATTTAAAAGATAGGAAACAATTTGTACAAATAAATGATGTAAGATCTGACCTCTGTAATATCACATGTGGAGTTCCCCAAGGCTCTGTACTTGGACCAAAGCTATTTATTTTATATGTGAATGACTTGGTAAATGTGTCAGGACTCCTTAAATGTGTACTTTTTGCTGATGATACCACATTTTTTTGTTTAGGTAAAGATATAGAACAAATGTTGGAATTGATGAAGACAGAATTTGTCAAAATACAAACTTGGTTTAAACTCAATAAATTATCATTAAATCTAGAAAAAACTAATTACATGATATTCAGTAATAAAAAGAAAACTGTTGATGTTCCATTCAAAATTGAGGGTGTTGAGATTTGTAGAGTGAGTGAGGTGAAGTTTTTGGGTGTTATTATTGATGACAAACTGACATGGAAACAACACATAAATTCTGTAAGAATAAAAATAGCTAAATCGATTGCAGTACTGTACAAAGTCAGAGACCTATTGAATGATAAAGCTCTGTATTTGTTGTATAACACAATCATTGTTCCACACTTAATCTATTGTATTGATGTTTGGGGGAAAGCGTGTAAAACAATCACAAAGCCTATTTTTGTATTACAGAAAAGAGCTGTAAGAATTATCACTAGAAAACATTACTGTCATCCATCAAGTACATTATTTTATCAACTGAAGTTATTGAAGTTCCATGATTTGGTAGATTATAATATTTCATGTTTGTGCTGCTGTTTATAATGATGTTTTTCTACTACATTAGGGCTTAGTGTATTACAGTACTAGTTGATCTCTCTCTCTCTCTCTCTCTCTCTCTCTCTCTATCAGTTATGTATAGGGCTCAGAATTACGCATTACCTTGTGACAGCCTGCTCATTTTCAGAGCTGCTCTCATTACTTTTTGTTCTCCCTTGGCCCCTCCCATCCTGCCACACTTAAAGACGCACCTGGATCACAGCTGTGAACTCACCTGATTGCTCCACTGTTCAAGCTCGTTTACCCTTCCAGTTAAAAGATGGCAGTTTCTCTCCAGACCAGAGAGTCAAGGATTCCACTAGTGTTGCATCTCTGGGCAAACAATTAAACTTTAATCCGAGGTTGTGCAATCCCTCGCCTGTTCCCTTCACTTCCTGCTGGAAGTCATCACCGTGGACCGACAGAAACAAACAAAAAGGAAACGTGCATCTACTCCTGTGCGCTCTCCGCCGTGAATCCGGAGATCCTGGAAGCGTGTGACGTCACCCAGTTCATTATTCGTAAGTCCCTGAATTAAATATTTAATATTACTAAAAATTAATCAGTTATGCCCCATAGTGATTTCAAAATATTACATTTGTTCATTACAGATGACAAAAACAAAAACAACCTATGGATTTCTGATTCTGCTTTATCTGAGACCTGTAAGTCTATTTATTCTTTTTCCTGTTTTTTATTGTGAGCATTTAAATGGCACTTGGGCCTGATTATTGCTTTTGTTATTCCACAGCTCTTGCTGTGGAGCAGTAAAATATGGGAGCAGTAAATATATGGAACCTTTGACCTGTTGATTGTGGAAGACAAGAAAAGACTTGAACTTATTTTTGTGGGGGGGGATTTGTGTTTATTTTGTTTATGGACATTTAAAAATATAAAACCTGAAAAAAAAAGTGAAATTATGTGGAAGATGTTTTGTTTGTTTTTTGTGTAAAAGAAAAAAGGATGAAGTTTTGTTGGTTTTTTTTGTCATTCAAATTGTAAAGGGTCAACACCATTAAGTGGATGGTCCTTGTGTGACAGGTTTAAAAAAAAAAAAAAAATACAAAAGTAACTCAAAATTGGTCATCCTAACTGTCAGGAGGGATACCTGGCTGGCACCCCTTTTAATAAAACCGTCACAACCTTTAAATATCCAAATGCATTTTGTTAAAAGACAAAGTTGTTATAATCTTAAGGGGACAGAGATGTTTGTAAAACCACAATTCAGAACTAGTTTGAAGGGACGTTCTACCTCAATCCAGGGAATTAGATTATGGAATGGTTTGGAGAATGAAGTTAAAAATGCCAAGTCAATGTTTACATTTAAGAAAATGATCAAAACAAATTTGTTTAAAAAAATATATGAAATAGCGTAATATGTATTGTATTAGCTAGAAAATTAGAAAGAGTTATTCATTTTGTTCTGTTACTGGAAGATTATTATTGTTTAAACTGATTGTTTGAAAAAAGGGCTAGATATAATAAGATTTTTTCTTCTTTCTGCTACCTTTCATTTTTTTTTTACAGTTTGTACGTTATCATTTATGGGATTGGCTTGTATTGTGTTTTTTTGTTGTAAAAAAATGAACAAATTTAATAAACATAAACATAAACCTTTAAGACTACTAGGAGGTAGTGGGGACAGTCTGAACGCAACCTATGGGAATGATAGCAACTAATAACACCCTTTTAATGGGCTGATAACATCCGAAGCCACTGTATCTTCGCAGAGCAAACTTTATTCTTTCCTGAGTCATTCTCCTGTGAGAATCCACCTCCATCCCTGCAAGATTCAGACAAAGGTTGTTCTCAACTCAGTCTACTGTCTGACTGCTCTCCACCTTGCTGAACTGCATTTGAACTACTTACCTGGAATTCATTCGTTGAGCACTGGACCTGGAATCCTCATCTGTTTTACTCTAGTCTAGAAAGAAAACACAGCCAGTAAGACCACATTTTGTGAATGATATGAGACAAGATAGAACTTTATTGATCCCGCAGAAAAATGTTGAGCAAAGATTGCAAATTACACTTTACCTTACTGTTACAAAACCGCTTCTCTCCCAGCTCGTTCTTTTCCTTTCAGTATTTACTGGAGAGTAGGGCCGCAACTATAAGTGCGTGATGAGAAAGAAAAGGGAAAAAAAAGAAACAAAACTGGCACCTGACGGAACACAGTGAGGTGGGGCTTACCTTATGATGTCCAATCAGTCTCTTCATCAGCTGACATCCTTAAAGGGGCGAGCCCTCCTCCCGGCCAAAAACATCCGACGCTCCCCTCTGGGTCGATCCCACCCGAGGTGAAGACTCTGTTCCTCCGTCCAGAGCCTACCCGTACCGTACCTTCAATGATCTTCTCTTCTTTACACGTCTTCTCTGCAAAAGTAGCTCCCAACACACGCTACTCCATCAGTCAATCACTCAATCACTCCACAGGTGTGCTACCAGCGGAGCTAAAAACACTTGGCTGGCTGAGCCCCGCCCCCTTCACCAGTGAACCGTCAAAAAGTTGCCAAAAATAAAAATAACAAACAAACAAAAGACTGAAGAAAATGTGCCCACGTAACACTTCCTCCTAAACAAAAAAAAATATCCATATTTTTTTATATATATTTTTAATTTTAGTCCAATAAAATTTCCTACATCTTCATCACATCCATCGCATTCTTGACAGTTTGACACTAGCAAACACTAAAAGCACAGCATCACGGAGCTCGTCCTCAGCCAACATGCTTACAAGCTCTTCCCGGGCCTCAGCCCATCCCTCTCTTTCATTACTATCCTCAACAAAGATGAGACCTTGTGTGTTCTGGAAATAATGATGCCACAGTGGTCGGATTTTATCTTGACCTCCAACATCCCAAACTGTAAAACTGATGTTCTTGTACTCTTCAGTCTCTACATTGAAACCTATTGTGGGGATGTTCGTCACCATCCCTCCAAGTTTAAGTTTGTACAGAATAGTTGTCTTTCCTAAGGTGTCCAAACCCACCATGAATATCCTCATCTCTTTCTTCCCAAACATTTTAATGAGTCCTGCAAACATATTCCCCATGGTGGCGCAAGATGGGAAACCATTTTTGTCCAAAAATAAATACATAAATACATAAATAAACTAAACTAAAAAAAATTACACTAAACTAAAAAAGTTTAAAACTCCTCTTTTAGAAATTCTTAAACTTTAAATTCCTCCATAACCTCACACTAATTTAATTTCAACCATTACAGGAATCAACGAAACCACCAATATAACCTACATGTATTTTCCAAAGTTAAAAGGAAGTTTCAGTTCCCGGACGCGAGCCCCCATTTGTTACAAAAACGCTTCTCTCCCCAGTTTGTTCTTTTCCTTTCAGTATTTACTGGAGAGTAGGGCCGCAACGATAAGTGCGTGATGAAAGAAAAAGAGGAAAAAAAAGAAATAACTGGCACCTTACGGAACACACACAGTGAAGTGGGGCTTACCTTTTAGATGTCCGATCAGAGTCTCTTCATCAGCTGACATCCGTAAAGGGGCGAGCCCGCACTTTTCCTCATCCGTCAGACGATCTGTTCAATAATTGTTGTTCTTGCTTTTCTTTATAGTTTTTCTCTTTTCTTAAAAACGTACCACTTGTGATTTTGTAGGTGGTTGATGTTAGCAGGCATGTAAAACTCCCCGGTGCATTACTTAGCGTCCAGCCGGTTCATCCAGGACAAACTTCCTCCCGGCCAAAAACATCCGACGCTCACCTCTGGATCGATCCCACCCGAGGTGAAGACTCTGTTCCTCCGTCCAGAGCCTACCCGCACCGTACCTTCAATTATCTTCTCTTCTTTACACGTCTTCTCTGCAACAGCAGCTCCCAACACACGCTACTCCATCAGTCAATCACTCTCCAGGTGTGTTACTTATGAGCGAGTTCCGTTCCTCCGACTATCTCGTAACATGAAAATCTCGTAAATCGGGGACTACCTGTATATAGGTATATATACCACACAAGCCGCCACTGAACACGTACATGTGCGGTAATGAACAGTTGCCAAGCATTTCAACTATCCTAACACTTTAAAACACTAAAACATTTATAAAAAATTAATTTCTTACTTTGAGCTGCAGCTGTTTGCCTCCGCTCTGCTGCGTTACGTCCGAGCTCCCTAGCTTTCTGTAGCACCACCTAGTCCAAACCCTTTACAGGAAGGACTGTTAGTATGCTATCTTCATACATTTGGAGCCAGAAAAAGTTTTAATGTTTTAATAACTTACCGAAAGCCGTCTGTGCGTGTCGCCATTAGCTGCACATGTTAGCCTAGCCCCTCCAACTCTGTGGTTGCTGTTGGGCATTAGCTGCACCTGTTAGCTTAGCCCATCCAAAAAGGCTGTCGGCTTTGTTTCTCCAAGTTAGCTGGGTGTCCCCCGATATCTTCGGCTTCAGGTCCAACATCGAGGCAAGCTCCAGGAACCTCTGATCGCACAAAGCCGGCTGTCGGATAGAGGCTGCGGCTACGAGGCTAATGTTAGCTTGTTGCTAATCCAGTCTGCAGCTTCACGCGGCGTGGTGGGGCTGATGCTCCAGGCCTGAGACATCTCCGGGCAGTCCGGTTTAGTTGCACCTCCAAAAAGGCTGTCGGTTTTGTTTCTCTAAGTTAAACTTGGTGTCCCCCGATATCTTCGGCTTCAGGTCCGACATCGAGGCAAGCTCCAGGAACCTCTGATCGCACAAAGCCGGCTGTCGGATAGAGGCTGTAGCTATGAGGCTAATGTTAGCTCGTTGCTAATACGGTCCGGTTGGCTGTCTACAGCTTCATGCAGTCAACAGTGTTGTTTTGCTTCGTCCATCGTTCCTCCACAAAACCACAGTTCAGCTCCAGATCATGTATCCGAGCGCAGGAACCTCTGATCGGACAAAGTCGGCTGTCAGATGGCTCACTTGTGGGCACTGCCGAAAACTGACTGACTGCCAAAAAACTGGCGTAAACTGTCGTAAACTGCCGCAAAACTTTGTAAATCGGCTTAAAAATTATGCACTGTACTGTAATTATAATAATAATACTTTATTTATAAACAACCACAGCTGCAACAAAGTGCTGTACACATGAACTTAAGAACATTTAAACACACAAAAAAAAATTATTTCATATTTGTATTAAATATGATAACCTCGTAAATCCGGAACCTCGTAAGTAAGAGCGCTCGTAAATCGGGGACCACCTGTATAGGGACTGATTTTGGGGACAACATTTTTCATTGAAAACTCCAACATGCAGTCTCTTCTGTTCCTAGACATTCACAGATTGTTGTTACAAAAGGTTTACAGTTGTAAACAGTGATAAACCCTGACCCATTATTTTTTAAATCTGTAGCTGCCATCTGTTCTGGCTTCTGAAGGAGGCAGTCGCCTTTCTCCTCTCCTCCCCCCCCCTCCCCCCTGCTGCTGCTGCTTTTTGTCTTGTCTGCAGCTTCTCATGAAGCACCTCGAACGAAGATTAAGATGAATTGGGTGGTATGGGAATTCAACTCTACTGAAAGATTTCAACAAAAGGCAAGGCACGGGGGAGCCGGCCCATCCCCGCAGACGAAACGAGAGATACGCCATGGATTCGATGGAATGGTGACGTCTCGCTCTCTGTGTGCTCTGAGGGAATGTGAAGAATCTGAATTAAATTGGATTACGATGGCGGCGCTTTGCTTTTTTGGCGTTTTGTGGAGCACTGGCCTATCGGCAAATGAGGGAGAGTTTCAGCAGGACCTAATGTTGGAGCACCCGATCTGATCTGCGCCGTGACCTCGGAAATCAGCTGTTTACGAGCTAATCCGGAAGGTGAACACGATCTCTGAGGATCGCAGATCATCCGCTCGGATTGGGACTCTGGACGCTGGTGGTCAACATCTAAGGGCCACAGCTGGATCAGAGGAAAAAGTCCAGAATTGGACCATATCAGAGTTGCCCAGCAAGACTCAAGGCTGAAGGAATTATACTGTCTGCCTGAAGTGAAAAATATTTGTAATCCTTATCTGACTTTACCCTAAACAGCCTTGGAAAAAGGCTGGATGTCAAATTTCTCCTGAGATGTGTTTTCTGAGGCAAACAGCTGCACCTATCGCTACACCCCTCCTCCGGAGAACTTTTCTATGAGCGTTATCGGAGGCCGGCTGGTTTCACCTCAGAACTGTTTGCTATCTGGAATGTCTCATGGACAGAAGTCTCACTGCCTCAGTCTCAAAATGCAACATGTGATTGTCTTAAATGTGCTTCTGGTATAGTTTTTTCTGTCTCATATGGTGTCTTGAAAGACAAAATGTGATACATCTTTTTTTAATACCAACGCTGTGACCCTCATGGTTCTTTCCTTGTTTTCACACCTTTGACCTTCATCCCGATACGGATGGGAGAGGCCGCGCTGAAGAACATAATGTGATATGATGTCTCATGTGGTCTGATAAGCAGCAGCTTCACACACTCGCCCCCTTCCGGATGACTGTGTGTACATATTTACGTTGTACTGGTGAAAACTTGTGCAATGTTAATAAAAGTACTCTGACTCAGACTCTGACTGACTCTTCTGTTCCTAGACATTCACAGATTGTTGTTACAAAAGGTTTAGAATCAAGAATCAAGAATCAAGAAGGTTTATTAACATTGCATCAATTTTCACTAATACAACGTAAATATGTAGTTGCAGCATCCAGGAGAGAGAATGAGTGCAAAAAGCTGCAGCTCAACAAAGCACATGACATGTTCATCAACACATGATATGTTTATCAACACATGATATGCTCTTAGCGCGGCCAGTCCCAATCTGTCCCCAGATGAAGGTCAAAAGCAGGAAAACAGGCAGAGACACGGGGATTCACAGCATTGATATTAAAAAAAGATGAATCACATTTTGTCTTCAAGACACCGCGTGATCCAGTAAAAACCATATCAAAAGCACATTTAGTTACAATAACAAATGGAGATACGGCAGGCAAGGAGATAAGTCTGTGAGTAATTTCAGACAAACACAGAGTTCAGCAGATGTGCAGCTGGGTGTTATCTGAGGCTTCACAGAAATCTCTGGGGAGGGGGAGGGGGGGGGACTCTTCAGCTCCACACTCCAGGAGAATGGCTTCCCACAGCCTAATTTTCAAGGACATGTGCAGAAGCCAGATAATGTTCTTGTTTGTTATCCAATAGACCACAGTGTTCTTTTCCACTGCCGCCTTCAAGTCTGTGGTGCTGTTTCATGGCCGAAAGAAATCCAAATATGTGGTTCTGCTCCGCTCCGCTTCATGAACTTCCATCTGTCCCTTGATTGATCCGGGGTGGCTGTAAACAAGTCCCAAAACGGACAGCAGGTGCGCGGTGGTCCACCACTGCTCCAAGCGAGCGATTGAGCTCATACAACAGCTGGGATGAGGAGCTCACGGCCCGGTTCAGAGAATTTTGCTGATCAGGTAGTGCCGACAGCGCGCTGATAGCTGCCGAAGCCTCCCTCAGCTTCCAGTAACAAACAACTCCGCTTACGCCAAAAAACAGAGCAGTTGCTACCAATAATCCAATAATCCACAAATCCTCCACGTCTTCGACACTTAAGACGGTCAGACACATGGGCTGCCACTGACCCCACGAGTCCATCACGTATCCAGCCGCGTGTGTGTCGGAGGGACAGACAGCTTCTCCTGGCACGGTCCGCTTCGTGGAAAAAATCTTATCCATTGAAGAAACAGCCCAATTTATTAATTCCATATTGGTTCGAGTGAGCGCTGAAGGGTCGCAGACGAGACGAAAAGCAAGCAGGGAGTAGGAAAAACTTAGGGAGGGAAGAGCAGAAAGATATGCGACCTGCCCTGCCGAGTGCCGGAAGAAGAAGTTTACAGTTGTAAACAGTGATAAACCCTGACCCATTATTTTTTAAATCTGTAGCTGCCATCCATCTAACTTAAAATAACTTTTTTTCCTACAAATGGAAACATTTTTACTTTTAAAATTTAATATAGAAATGAATGACGGATATAAAATATAGGATTATGAGTATAAAACATCACTGCAATTTGTTGTTATTTTATTATATTTTTATTTGTTTATATTTTACATTTTAAACAATGCCCAAACCTTTTCAGACTTGGGGTTGCTTGTGTTTAAGGAGAATAATAAGCTTCAATAATATAGCAATAGTTTAAAGTTGTATATTAATAGTAAGTACAGCAGTACTTTAACAGTTTAATTTCCATAAATGGTCATTTGGAGTTACTTTCAGTCTTGGTAAGATGAAGGACACTTGATGGTCATCATATCTACAAAACGTACAAAAAGAATGTTGCCTTTGTACAAAACCCCTAAATTAAAGCAAAGTTATTGTTTAACCATCAGCTCAGTGCAGAATACGGAGAACTTGAAATGATGGAAAGTTGCTTACCGGTACTTTATTTGAAATGTTCAGTCAAGCTTTCGGAGTTATCTGGTTTTGTAAAAGCCTGCTGCTATCTGCAAACTCCTTTCACCCATTACACTCAGGTGGGCGAGGTCGTGTGATGTATGCATCAAGGAAACGTTAACTATAATATTTTACAGCAGTGACTGACACTGATTACATTGTTAGCTTGACTGCACTTATTGTCCCTATAAAGCTATTTTGAAATAATTTAGGCACATGCCAGATCCTGACACTCTTCTTCACAAGAAATGGTTTGACATTTCCAGATCATTAGAAACTGAAATATGTCATTAAGGAGGCTGGTGTTTCCACAAAGGATGACCTTTGTGCATGAAAAAAATCACATGCATATAGTATTTTTCTGTGCATTTGCCTTAGAAAATATCACTAAGATTATGCATTTGGAGACACAAAGTGCAGTGTTTTAGATTGCCTTGGAACTTGTTAGACCACAGTACATCCTCTTACTAAAATGGCCTTTTGTTTTGCAACAAAAAGTGGTTATCTCAAAATATTGAATAATTCCCATTCTTTTTTTTCTTTTTTTTGGCACAATCGCCAAACTTGTTGCCTGAACTTAGGAGGTCAACCCTGAATACACAACATCAAAGCAACTACTATTATATGCATAAAACCAAAATAAATGCCTCTGGTTAAAACTACCGTAAGTTTTACAGTGTCTTAATTTGTGCTGTTTGTTAGATTCAACTCATTATAATGCATCCAGCATTTTATTATTCAGCATCTGATTGAAATGGTCTAATTTTAACTAAACTATGATATTTTCCCTAACTTAAACACTTTTGGTGCCTTAACCTAAACCGTAGTTTGGTGTATAAATCTAACCAGTCAGCATTGAGCCCTGAGGCGCAAACAACTGACACATTTACTGATGAAGTGTGAAACGTCATTTCTTACTGGAGATTGGAACAGAAGAACAAACTCTTCAGCTGCACCAACAGAAAATCTCGTTACGTAACTCGTTTTTAAAAAATGTGGTGTTTTCATTCGTTCCTTAGAGGAAACCTGCAGTGAATCAGTTGGAGGTTCCAGTTTTATTGCTGCGTTTCACCTGTTTGTCTTGATCAGTGCTCCTCCTCATCCTAACATTCACTCAATCGCTGCATCCCACAAAAGTGAATCTGTGAGAATAGAGCATCTTAGGAGTGAAATTTTCAGTATTAAATTTTCTCTGGATGGCATTAATCTGGCCTCCAGCTCTGATGTTAAAAATCTTGGTGTTATTTTTGATCAGGACATGTCTTTTATCCCCCACATTAAAAACGTTACTAGAACCACCTTCTTCCGCTTGTGTAATATCACTAAAATTAGAAACATCTTATCTAAAAATGAAGCAGAAAAACTGGTTTATGCATTTGTCACGTCTAGACTGGACTATTGCAATGGTTTATAATCTGGATGTCCAAATACTTCTTTAAAACATCTTCATTTGATCCAAAATGCTGCTGCCAGAGTCTTAACTGGAGTTGGTGAGAGAGATTGTATCTCTCCAGTTTTAGTTTCACTCCATTGGCTGCCTGTAAAATCCAGAACTGAATTCAAACTCCTACTTCTAATCTACAAAGCTCTCAACAACCTAGCTCCATCTTGTATTTGAGATCTTATTGTTCCATATTTTCCTAACAGAGCACTTTGCTCTTAGACTGCAGGTTTACTCTCGGTTTCTAGAATTTCCAAAAGCAGAATGGGAGGAAGATATTTCTCTCGTGGAACCAACTACTGGAAGATAATTATTGTTTGAACTGATTGTTTGAAAAAAAGGGGCAGATATAATAAGATTGTTTCTTCTTTCAGCTACCTTTCATTTTTTTATATTTGTACGTTATCATTTATGGGATTGTTTTGTATTGTGTTTTTTGTAGAAAAAAAAGAACAAATTTAATAAACATAAACTTCCAGTTTCTGTCCATGAGGCTGACACATTGTCCAGTTTTAAGACTGGGCTTAAGTCTTTCCTTTTTGATAAATCCTATACTGTAGTTAGGGTTGGCTGGTGGAGTGTGCATGTTCTCTTCATGCATGTGTGGGTGTTCTCTGGGTATTCCAGTTTCCTCCCACAGACCAAAAACATGCATGTTAGTCTGATTGGTGACTCTAAATTGTCTCTAGGTGTGAGTGAGCGAGTGAATGGTTGTTTGTCTCGTTTGTCTCTATGTGTTCCTGTGATGGACTGGAGACCTGCCCAGGGTGTCTCCTGCCTCTCGCACAGTAGTGATTGCTGGACATGGGCACCAGCGATCCCTGTGACCCAAAAAGGAAGAAGCGGGCAAAGATGGATGGATGAAAGTGAATCGTGTTTTCTCTGATCATTACCTAACTAAGAGTGCTCTTTTTCTTGCTGTCTGAATGAAGTCAACATGAAAACCTGAGTAATATAATCTAAACTGAGCTGAGAAGAAACTAGATGTGCCACAGTAACTGCTTGTAGGTTTTATACATTTTTAGCCCCTCTAAATAATGTTAATTTCACATTTTTCTGATGTCTTTTTTTATGTTGTTACAATGTGTCAAATTTCCCAGTGGCATCTACTAAACACTTTGCATTAGGGCTGAATTAAAACCTCTGGCAAGTCCAAAAAGTTCGACCAGAATAACATTAGAAGGAAGTCCAGCTGAGATGACGCACTTTCATTGACTGAGCATTAGAAAAAAGTTAAATCACAGTCCTATCTTTTAATTTGCTGCTGTGTGTCTGTCGATATGTTTACACAAGAGCTTTGACGTGCTTTTTAGTCTGGAAGTGTTCGAGAAACACAAACCCCCATCACGTTGGGCGGCAGCGATCATCCTCTCCTACTGAGACAGAAATAGACGTCCATCCCCTCTCCGCTGTCTCAACACAACATTGATATATGAGTTAGCTGTGATGTTTGAGGTTAAGTACAAAGACGGTTGTTGCTGTCGGCAGCTCGTGGTGGGCGAGGGGGGAGGGAGGGGCAAGAGGACAGGTGGGTAGAGAGGGAGAGGTTAGAGGAGTGGGTGTTCTGAATGATTCATAGAAGCTATTCCCAGAACGACTTCTGCAGCGTTCAGAACATCAGCAGAGGGATACGATAGGACGCATCTATTGATGTAAAGAGTTTCTCGCTGCTCCCGCGCTGGAGAGTTCAAACGCATCGATTCAGTTAGGGATCTTTCTCAGTGTAGGTGTTCCACATACAGTACCTGGACCACCTGCTTGTTTTATTTTTATTGCCAGCAAAAGTGGGGATGGTGCAACAGAGAACCGTCTCACTCCGGTTCAGTTTTACTCATCAGCACCGATTCCAACCTCTGCTGTCCTTTCTTACTTTGTGCTCACCCACTCGCTTGCTTCCAAGGTCGCGTATAGTGTGAGATAACAAATGGCAGAGTGGGGTTCTCAGGGTGGGCTGCCAGGATCTCTGTTTATGGACGTTTGAGCCCAGTCACTGAGAAAGGTAATTTCACGCTCGACGGCGCTGACTTCAGTTCCAAACGTTGTTCCTGTGATTAATTAGGCTTTTTAAAGGAACAAACCAGGAGCCAAGTGAAGATGTTAATTATACCACGTTATGTAGACGGAATACAGTCATCGGCCTGCAGTGCTAGTTAGCACACACACACACTTGTGCAGGCGAACACAGATTTAATTCTATAACATGTTGTGAAATCTTCAAAATAGAAACATTTTCAACTTCAGCATCAAAGATTGTTAGAGGGAGCAAAAGGTTTAACACGGCTCTGACTTCATCAGTAATGATCCAAACACACACGGTACAGGTACACACAATTCTCTAATAACAGACATACATCTTCAACTTAATAAAAAATAAAAAAGTCAAGAGAAATGTTTTCTACATTTAGGTTTTTTTTATCTTTTCTCTTCAAGGATGAGCTGAAATTGTATTAGTTTATGGAGATTGTCCAGTTTAGTTCGATGACCTTTTGTCAGCAGTTTTTGAAACACTTCAATGGGAAGGCATCACAAATTGTATTCAGAAGACTAGCTGCTGGTACGGTTGGTTTCGGTTGCCTTACAGCAAAAAGCTTGACGGTTCAACTCCTGACTGGAGCCAGGCTGTGTGGAGTTTGCATGTTTCCCTCTTCCTTTAAAGGGTTTTCTCTGGGTGTTCTGGTTTCCTCCTACAGATCTTGTTTTTTATTGTTTTTACTTTGCTATGGTGTGTGTATGAATAGTTGTACATCTCTTTGTACTCAGGCGATGGACTGGCAACACTGACATGAATACAGATGAACAAAGTGACTCCAATAGCTTCCACTGTCAAAGCTTAAAGTCAAAACATTTGGTCTAGCCTTTAAGGCTGGAATATACCTGAGCGTTCTATCTATACGCCTATACGCCACGTACGTACGTCAAGGCAAAAGCGTAGCCCCGCGTAGCCCCTCAGGGCACGTACGCGCAAAGCTTTTTTTTTACGACCGCGGACGCTTGCGCGGTGTCTGACCATAAACTTCCCCGGCGCCGGACTGTTTTGTATGTTACACAAATGAAATAAATTCCCCTTCTTTATCGCTGATCGGGCCTTTTCTTTTGTTTTTTTGCCTAAAGTCAAGTAACCGCTTCTTCCTCCGTTCACTCGATGACTGAAATGAATGAATTCAGGTCCTACCTGGGTGCGCGATGTTTTAAATATTCCCTGGTGGACTGTGTGCTGCAGGAAAAGCGCTCCCTGTTATTATTTTTATTTCTGAGATAACTTTTTATAACATATATAGTAGAAACACCGCATCAGAACACCGCAGCGGTCTTCAGCGAGCTGCTCATGATGCATTCTCGAGGTTTCACTGAGCTGACTGAAAGCTGTCAATCATTTCAGTAGGCGTGTCAGCAAGTGACCAATCAGCGAGCTCAGTTGAGTCCCCTCCGCGCGCAGCTGCTCATATTACAACAAGGATCTGGAGCGAGAACGCGAGCGTTTGAAAGCTGATAAAAGCCGAGCTATAGCAGCGAAAACATGCGCACAAAATGCGCGCGTACAGTGGCGTACTTCATGTACGCTCAGGTGTATTCCAGCCTTAAGGGTGCTGCCATACTGTAATTCAGATATCTGTGCACTGAGGACACAAGGCTGAATCATCAATATAAAAGATGGAAAAATTCTGGACACAAAAATAGACCCACATACTGTATATCAGATTGTTAAATAAAGTAGGCATATGGTCTTTTGTCATGCTGCTGATGCTCTGGTCTGATTTGTTGTTTTATTTACCTGCTGGAATGTATATGGGAATGTGCAATAGGTGTTTTTATTGAGTAAAATGTGTTTTTATTGAGCAATAGGTGTTTTTTATTATTATTTTATTGTGGTGTTCACGTGATTTTATTGTTTGTAGTGTATTTATTTGTGGAAAAAGCTTTGTATAGTGCACAATGTCCAAGACATTTCCACTTGGGGACAAGAAAGTAAATAAGTCAGTATGTAAGTAAGTACGCAGGTAAGTAAGTAACTACGCTACTGGAGTAAGTAAGTAAGTAAGTAAGTAAGTCAGTACATCAATAGGCAAGTAAGTAAGTCAGTACATAAGTAAATAAATATGTAAATAAGTAAGTAAATAAGTATATAAGTAAATAAGTAAGTAAGTAAGTAAGTAAGTAAGTAAGTAAGTAAGTAAGTAAGTAAGTAAGTAAGTAAGTAAGTAAGTAAGTAAGTAAGTAAGTAAGTAAGTAAGTAAGTAAGTAAGTAAGTAAGTAAGTAAGTAAGTAAGTAAGTAAGTAAGTAAGTAAGTAAGTAAGTACGTAAGTACGTAAGTAGGTAGGTAAGTAAGTAAGTACGTAAGTAAGTACCTAAGTAGTAACATGAGTCTGTGGTGAACAGGTGGGTACAAATGAACACAGCAGCATGAAATAATCAGCAGCATGAGATCAGCAGCACATATCACCAATTAAAGTGGCATTACAGGTAGTCCCCGATTTACGAGCGAGATCCGTTACAACGAGGCGCTCGTAAACCGGAAATCTCGTAATTTGGAACGGCCGCCATTTCTCTCGTAAATCCGGAAATCCGCTCGTAAATTGGAACGGTTTTCGCTAGCGCGACTAAAAACACTCTATTTTCATCTAAAAACTACTTTTGAGTGCATAAAAATGATCGGAAACGTGTGTTTATATGCTTAACTAACTAACTGTAGTGAAAAAACACATGAAAACTCAGTATTTTTTTCGTTTTTTCCAAAAATTCGCAGCTCGTAAGTCTGGAACCTCGCAGATCAGAGCGCTCGTAAATCGGGGACTACCTGTATAGTGATTTTTCTGGTTATTTATTCATGAGTCTAACGGCCTCAGGGTAAGCTGTTCCTCAGTCTAGTGGTTCTACACTTAATGCTCCTCAACCTCCGGCTTGAGGGGAGCAGAGCAAAAATGTGTGTGCTGGGTGAGTGGGGTCCTTCATGATGCAGGTGGCTCTC
>JBBPBX010035071.1:0-12359 GCA_038048925.1 Garcialebias charrua
ATATATATAGATACCTATATTTATAACTTATATATATATATATATATATATATATATATATATATATATATATATATATATATATATATATATACATATAGATACCTATATTTATAACTATATATATATTATATATATACACAAATGAAAGAGTGGAGATCAGGTGGTTCTCTATGGACTTTAGATGTTTGGACAAGCTGACAATCTGGAGAAGCTGCACATATTTACTGACCTGACCCACTTAAGTGAAGACCAGATCAGTCACCTGGGCCCTGCTTGCTGTTCTGTTGCCCTGAAGGCTGCAGGTTAGGAAGAATTTGGAGTTAATTAAGTTCTGTTTAATTTCTGTCCAGTTTTATTAAAAAGTTATTTAAATCAAACTAAGTACACAACAGAGTATTTAACATCAGGGTGGATGCTCAGTGCTTTATTTATGGTTATTTAAGTCTGCGTTATGTAACGGTTTGATGATCCTTGTCACATATTTATTTAGGTTTTTTGTGTATTTATTGTCTAAATAAATAAATAAAAAAGATTTTGTCGCTGTGTTCTTTCAAATAGAAAATTATTTCACTGCATGTTCATGAAGAATCATCAATTTAAATGTTTGCATGAAAACAGGGTGACTATGAGAACTGTTTGTTTTCATCAACTCCCCCTGTGAGCATCGAATCTCATTATGTAACAAAACCAGAATATGAACAAGTCCAGCTGGAGTGCATCAACCCAGGTTTGACTCTTCTCAAGAGCTGAGTGTCCCCAGCAGCACGCAGCTGTTTTCCTCTTCTTCGGACCGTAGGTCTCTGGGTGTAAATTCCTCGTCTGAAGACCATCGACAATGTTTCAAAAATAGATGCGTAACACAGATAAAATGTCACACACTGCAGCAAAGTATTATAACATAACTTATTGAAAGGGTTATACATAATTTACGATACTTTATTACAAATACGCAAAGATTTGAGAAGGAAATAGTCGATCGGGTGACTGCGCCGACGCCATCTTAGAACTGTGTTTACAATGCATGCGCGTTCACGAGACAGGCCAAGCTGTGGAGGAGGAGCTAAGGAGGCGGAGTTGCAGGTCAGCCAGAGTCCAAGGGGGAGGAGGGAGAAGGGTTTCTGCTCAAAATTTTCCTAAGTTTCAGGGCTTTACAGAAACTGCAGACCGTGCCTTTAAGGATGCCCAATGTGCCTTACTGCATATGCCACTTTTCTGAGTCAGAGAGAATTTATTGTCATTTGCACCGCATGTAGTACATGTGTTGAAAACGAGATTATGTACACAGGGTCCCAGTTACATCCAACAACAAATGCAAGAGAAAAACAATAATAACATCTAGGATTAACTAAGAGAGACATCAGCTAGTAATACACTAAGCCCTAATGTAGTAGAAAAACATCATTATAAACAGCAGCACGAACATGAGTCATTATGAGCAGATGGTCACAGATGAACGCAGCAACAAGAAACAGATCAGTATCAACATGATGTGACATTTTGCAGTGTTTATTCTTATTATTTATTTATTCATGAGTCTGACAGCCTCAGGGTAGAAGCTGTTCCTCAGTCTAGTGGTTCTACATTTGATGCTCCTCAACCTCCGTCCCGAGGGGAGTGGTGCAAAGAGTGAGTGTGCTGGGTGAGTGAGGTCTTTCATGATGCAGGTGGCTCTTTTTCTGCATCTGGAGGTGTAAATGTCTGTGATGGTGGGGAGACTGACTCCCACAGACTTCTGTGCAGCCTTCACCACTCTCTGTAGAGCTTTCCTCTCTGCAACTGTGCAGCCTCCATGCCACACGTTGATGCTGGAGCACAGGACGCTCTCCACTGCACACCTGTAGAACGAGGTGAGGACTGAGCTTCTCAGACCAGCTCGTCTCAGCCGTCTGAGGAAGTAGAGTCTTTGATGTCCTTTCTTGATCAGGCTGGTGGTGTTATTGCTCCAGCTGAGGTTATCATTCAAGTGTACACCCAGGTACTTGTAGCTGGAGACCACCTCCACCGCAGATCCACCTATATACAGTGGGGTGTGGGTGTGTTTGTTCCTTCTGAAGTCCACAATCATCTCCTTCGTCTTCTTCACATTCATGTGAAGGTTGTTCTCTTTGCACCAGCTCTCCAGATGTTCCACCTCCTGTCTGTAGCTGTATGCTGGTGAAGATTCTCAGTCGTCCAGGACATGATGAAATCAAAAAAGGCGTTCAATACAGGATCAACTGGACTTTATTTGTTGCAGAAAACGTTTCGACTTCTGTCCAGAAGTCTTTTTCAATTCTGAATGGAAGCTGTGAGAACGAGAAGTTTTATACAGGCTTACAAGTCACGCACCAACATGTGAAATTGGAAACTGAAAAAACACCACAAATTAACTAACATGCCCATTCTATTTAAATTGACAAAACGACCCATCCCAGCTTAACAAAAGGGGTTTGTAACACATACATGTAAATTGAAAGATCACACCAGGAGGTTCCCTTGAGGTCTCTGTTAGAAGACACAAAACTGTATGTAAATTGACAAACAACACCTCCCAAATAACAACAGAGGCTACTCAGAGAACTTTGTTAGTCTAATTTACAGACAAGGCATCCCTGCTCCCATCCGGTGTAAAACGTTTCGGAATCAAATCCAAAACTGAGTTATAAGTCTTAGACAGTTGAAATCTCAGACCTCCTCCTCTGTTAAGAGAAGGTTTCTCTCTCTTAACATACACAGCTTCCTTTACCCCCCTCTCAAACCATCTGTGTTCTCTGTCCAAAATTTGAACATTCTGGTCCTCAAAGGAGTGTCCCTTGTCCGTGAGGTGGAGGTGAACGGCAGAGTTTTGTCCAGAGGAGGTTGCTCTCCTATGTTGAGACATTCTTTTGTGGATAGGTTGTTTCGTTTCTCCGATGTAACGGTCTGAGCAGACTTCGCTGCACTGGACTGCATAAACCACCCCACTCTGTTTGTGTGTGGGGGTTTTGTCCTTCGGATGCACCAGCCTCTGTCTGAGAGTCCGGCTGGGTTTGAAGTGTACTGGGATGTTGTGTTTGTTGAAAATCCTTCTGAAATTCTCTGAGACTCCAGCAACATAAGGAATGACAATGTTTTTCCGTCTGTTAGACTTTTTCTGTTCATTATTGTGTTTAACAGATTTCCTTGCTGACTTGACAAACGCCCAGTTGGGATATCCACATGATTGCAGAGATTTTTTGATGTGTTTCTGTTCCTTTTCCTTCCCTTCTGTCCTTGTGGGGATGTGTTCTGATGTGTCTGTAGCTGGATTCATCATTATCTGTGATGCATCCCACCACAGCTGTATCATCTGCAAACTTAACAATATGACAGCCTGGATGTGTGGCTGTACAATCATATGTGAGCAGAGTGAACAGAAGAGGGCTCAGCACACATCCTTGAGGAGAGCCAGTGCTGAGGGTGATGGTGGAGGAGGAGAAGTTGTGGATCTTCACGGACTGTGGTCTGTTTGTTAAGAAGTCTAGTACCCAGTTACAGATGGAGGGGCTTAGTCCAAGTGTGGATAGTTTGTCTATCAGAGTTTGGGGGATCATGGTGTTGAAAGCAGATGTGAAGTCCACAAAGAGCAGACGCACGTATGAGTCCTTCTGATCCAGGTGGGTGAGAGCAGTGTGGACCACAGAGGAGATGGCGTCCTCTGTTGATCGGTTCTCGCGGTATGCATATTGATGAGGGTCCTCGCTGATGTTGACGGTTGTCTTGATGTGGGACATGACCAGTTTCTCAAAACATTTAGCGACTATCGGGGTGAGAGCCACCGGTCTATAGTCATTCAGACCAGTCACTGTGGAGCTTTTTGGGACTGGGATGATGGTGGCAGTCTTCAGGCAGGTGGGAACTGACTCCAGTGAAAGTGAGGTGGTGAAGATGTCAGCCAGCACCTCACAGAGCTGGTCCGCACATTCCTTCAGAACTTTCCCTGGGATGTTGTCTGGACCCGTAGCTTTATGAGGGTTGATCCTTCTGAGACTACCTCTCACTTCTGCTGCGGTCACTTTGAGGTGCTCCTCGTCTGGTGATGAGGTGAGTCTGGTGCTAGCTGGTCTGTTTGGATCTTCAAAACGTGCATAAAACTTATTGAGGGCATCAGGCAGGGATGGGTCCCTGGGGCATTGTTTGCTTTTGCCCTTGTAGTCTGTTAAGCATTTGATGCCCTGCCACATGCTCCGTGGATCATGTGAGATGAACTGACCCTCGATCCTCTGTGCATACGCGGCTTTGGCCTTCTTTATGCCATCATCCAGTTCTCTCCTGCACTTTCTCAACTCCTCAGTATCTCTAGACTTGAATGCAGTGTCCCTGGCTGCCAGCAGGGTGCGGACATCCTTATTTAGCCAGGGTTTTTGATTGGGGTAAAATTTAACATACTTTCTTATGGATACATTTTCAGCACATGTACTGATGTAACCCAGGACTGAGGAAGCATAAAGTTCCAGGTCAACTGAACTTCCATTCGTAGCTGCCTCTTTGAAGACAGACCAGTTTGTGTTTTCAAAGCAGTCTCTTAGCATGGGGGTACTATCTTGGCGCCACAATGTGATCTCTCTTTGTTCCGGCTTGGAACGTCTGAGTGGGGGGAGCTGTCTAGGGACCAATAACAGGGAGCGATGGTCGGAAGCCCCGAGCGGTGGGCGTGGCTTCGCCGTGTACGCCCCCTTCACATTCGTGAAGACTTGGTCTAGCGTCTTATTTCCTCGTGTTTTGCCTCTATAACAACATCAACTACTACCTCATACATATACTGTGTACATCAACTCATATGCTGCTTTGCCACTTTGCAAATGTCAATGCTAGAACCTTTAGTTTATTTTATAGTTATACTTTTTATACTTTTTTTATACTAGTATGCAAAAACTCAGGACAGTATTATGTTCATTAAATGTTTAGTGTTTTAGTTTTAGAGTTGGTGTAAATTTGTATACTCTTATACCATTATGCAAAAACTCAGGACAGTGTCACAGTTTTACTATTTTATGCTTATGTCTACAGTATTATTATATGTTTCAGTGTTTCAATGTTTAAATAGTTACTGTTGCACCGAGGGACTGAGAGAAACGAAATTTCAATTCTGTGTATGTCCTGTACATATTGCAGTTCTGACAATAAAGTTGACTTTGACTTGACTTTTGACTTTGACTTTGGGACTTCTCCCATAGACAAGGATTTCTCCGGTAGATTTTTGACTGGACCAATCAAAGAACAGAAGGCGGAGTTTTGTTAGTTTAGCCTGGCGAGGTCCAGGCTATTCAGATAAATAGCTCAGAAACCACTCGGTGGATATTTTTTCTGCTACCAGTGTGTAATTATATGGCTCTAATTTACTGACTGTTGGCCTGGATGAAACATTTGAGATAAAATTCGATTTTTTATAATTTATTTTCGTAGCGCACCCGAGGCTGTTTGGAAAATGTCAAACCGAAACAATTTAAATCCAGCAGATTTGACCATTTCGTGAATTGATTTAGGAACTGTTAAGCTCAGGAACACTTCTGATATAACGTCAGCTAAGAAATATATTTTTTCTCAGCAAAGAAATAATAGTTTTTTACCTTGTTTTCTTGAAAATTCCTTCGTGGCGGCAGCCATTTTAACTGACGACGTCAGTCGACGTCGTTCAAAACTCCGCCTTCTGTTCTCTGATTGGTCCGGTCAAAGATAGGGCTGCACGATTAATCGCATTTGCGATTATCTCGCGATATGTTAAAACGCGATTCAATAATCGCACGGGCTACGATTTGACTGGTCACGTGACTTGGGAGTGAGCCGAGCCGAGCGGAGCAACCGAGCAGGCAAGGAGGGGAAAAGTCAACACCGCTCGCTCCAACACAATGGCTTCAGGCTCGACAGAATAATAATTATAATAATGTCTTTTCCTGTCATCTGCGTATGTTTCCCACACACAGACGAAATTCGTCTCTGCATTTAACCCAACCACCTACCAGGTGGTGCAGTGAGCAGCCATAGAAAGCGCCCGGGGAGCTGGAGAATTATTTGTGCACTCATAGACACCCCAAGGTGTGTTGTGGCCGGGACGCGAACCCGCGTCCTTTGGGTTCCAAGTCAAAAGCCCTGCCACTACACCATCTTGGCTCCAAGTCATAAAAGTTATAAATTCGGGTAAGTTAGCCCATTTAAATGTGTATCTGATCTTAGAGGCTGAAACACAGAGAGAGCGGAAGATAAACAGAGAGCGACCTGGTCACGTGACTTGGGAGTGAGCCGCTCTAGCCGCGCGCAGCTCTGAGTGGAGCAAAACAGCAGAGCAGGGAGGAGACAGTGCGCTCCAACACAGTTGCTTCAGGCTCGACAGAAGTCATAAAACTTATAAATTCAGGTAAGTTAGCCCATGCAAACGTGTATCTGATCTTAGAGGCTGAAACACCGAAACAGCGGGAGATAAACAGAGCGCAAGCTGGTCATGTGACCGGGTCTGTTTTGACGGTGCCCGGTTAGCAGCTAGCTCAGCAAGCTAACGTTCTGCGTGAAAAAGTGCATTAATTATCTGAATTTAAAAAAAAAACAGTTGTGTCGTTAGTGATATGAATCAATACATCCATCCATCCATCCATCTTCTTCCGCTTATCCGGGGTCGGGTCGCGGGGGTAGCAGCCTAAGTAGGGAGGCCCAGACTTCCCTCTCCCCAGCCACTTGGAGCAGCTCCTCCGGGGGAATCCCAAGGCGTTCCCAGGCCAGCCGAGAAACATAGTCCCTCCAGCGCGTCCTGGGTCTTCCTCTGGGTCTCCTCCCGGTGGGACATGCCCGGAACACCTCACCAGGGAGGCGTCCAGGAGGCATCCTAACCAGATGCCCGAGCCACCTCAACTGGCTCCTCTCGATGTGGAGAAGCAGCGGCTCTACTCCGAGTCCCTCCCGGATGACTGAGCTTCTCACCCTATCTCTAAGGGAGAGTCCAGCCACCCTGCGGAGAAAACTCATTTCAGCCGCTTGTATCCGAGATCTTGTTCTTTCGGTCATAACCCAAAGCTCATGACCATAGATGAGGGTGGGAACGTAGATCGATCGGTAAATTGAGAGCTTTGCCTTTTGACTCAGCTCTCTCTTCACCACGACAGACCGGTACAGCGCCCGCTTCACTGCGGACGCTGCACCTATCCGCCTATCGATCTCACGCTCCAGTTTTCCCTCATTCGTGAACAAGATCCCGAGATACTTAAACTCCTCCACTTGGGGCAGGACCTCCTCCCCGACCCGGAGAGGGCATGCTACCCTTTTCCGGCTCAAGACCATGGCCTCGGATTTGGAGGAACTGATCCTCATCCCGGCCGCATCACACTCGGCTGCAAACCGCTCCAGTGAAAGTTGTAAATCACGAACTGATGAAGCCAGTAGGACCACATCATCTGCAAAAAACAGAGAAGCGATTCTAAGGTCACCAAAACGGATCCTCTCAACACCTTGGCTGCGCCTAGAAATTCTGTCCATAAAAGTTATGAACAGAATCGGTGACAAAGGGCAACCTTGGCGGAGTCCAACTCTCACCGGAAACGAGCCTGACTTACTGCCGGCAATGCGGACCAAGCTCTGACACCGGTCGTACAGGGACCTAACAGCCCTTATCAAAGGGCCTGGTACCCCATACTCCCGGAGTACCCCCCACAGAACCCCCCGAGGGACGCGGTCGAATGCCTTCTCCAAGTCCACAAAGCACATGTAAACTGGTTGGGCAAACTCCCACGCACCCTCCAGGACCCTGCTGAGGGTGTAGAGCTGGTCCAGTGTTCCACGACCAGGACGAAAACCACACTGCTCCTCCTGAATCCGAGGTTCGACTATCCGACGGACCCTCCTCTCCAGAACCCCTGAATAGACCTTACCAGGGAGGCTTAAGAGTGTGATCCCCCTATAGTTGGAACACACCCTACGGTCCCCCTTTTTGAATAGGGGAACCACCACCCCAGTCTGCCAATCCAAGGGAACTGCCCCCGATGTCCACGCGATATTGCAGAGTCGCGTAAGCCAACACAACCCTACAACATCCAGAGCCCTAAGGAACTCCGGGCGAATCTCATCCACCCCCGGAGCCTTGCCACCGCAGAGCTTTTTAACCACCTCGGCGACCTCAGCACCAGAGATCGGAGAACCCGACCCAAAGTCCCCAGGCTCCGCTTCCTCAGTGGAAGACGTGCCAGTAGGATTGAGGAGGTCTTCGAAGTATTCCGCCCACCGACTCACAACATCCCGAGTTGAGGTCAGCAGCACGCCACCCCCACCATAAATGGTGTTGGTCGCGTACCTCTTTCCCCCCCTGAGACGCCGGATGGTGGACCAGAATCGCCTCGAAGCCGTACGGAAGTCATTCTCCATGGCCTCTCCGAACTCCTCCCACGCCCGAGTTTTTGCCTCAGCAACCACCCGAGCCGCATGCCGCTTGGACTGCCGGTACCTATCAGCTGCTTCCGGGGTCCCACAAGCCAAAAAGGCCCAATAGGACTCCTTCTTCAGCCTGACAGCATCCCTCACTGCCGGTGTCCACCACCGGGTTCGAGGGTTGCCACCACGACAGGCACCAACAACCTTGCGGCCACAGCTCCGATAAGCTGCCTCGACAATAGAGGCGCGGAACACGGCCCACTCGGACTCCATGTCCCCCGCCTCCCTCGGAACGTGTTCAAAGCTCTCCCGGAGGTGGGAGTTAAAGCTCCGTCTTACGGGAGACTCTGCCAGACGTTCCCAGCAGACCCTCACAATACGTTTGGGTCTGCCAGGTCTGACCGGCATCCTCCCCCACCATCGGAGCCAACTCACCACCAGGTAGTGGTCAGTTGACAGCTCCGCCCCTCTCTTCACCCGAGTGTCCAAGACATGCGGCCGCAGATCAGATGAGACGACAACAAAGTCGATCATCGAACTGCGACCTAGGGTGTCCTGGTGCCAAGAGCACATATGGACACCCTTATGCTTAAACATGGTGTTCGTTATGGACAATCCATGACGAGCACAGAAGTCCAATAACAGAACACCACTCTGGTTCAGATCAGGGGGGCCGTTCCTCCCAACCACACCCCTCCAGGTCTCACTGTCATTGCCCACGTGAGCGTTACTAATACTAATACTAAGTTTTCCCTCGCCCGGACGCGGGCCACCGGGGCCCCACTCTGGAGCCAGGCCCGGAGGTGGGGCACGCTGGCGAGCGCCTGGTGGCCGGGCTTTTACCCATGGAGCCCGGCCGGGCACAGCCCGAAGAGGAGACGTGGGTCCCCCTTCCCATGGGCTCACCACCTGTGGGAGGGGCCAAAGGGGTCGGGTGCAATGTGAGATGGGTGGTGGCCGAGGGCGGGGACCCTGGCGGTCTGATCCTCGGCTACAGAAGCTGGCCATTGGGACATGGAATGTCACCTCTCTGGTGGGGAAGGAGCCTGAGCTAGTGTGTGAGGTTGAGAGTTTCCGACTAGAAATAGTCGGACTCACCTCAACGCATGGCTCTGGCTCTGGAACCAGTTTCCTTGAGAGGGGTTGGACACTCTTCCACTCTGGAGTTGCCCCTGGTGAGAGGCGCCGAGCAGGAGTGGGCATACTGGTTGCCCCCCATCTTGGTGCCTGTACGTTGGGGTTCACCCCGGTGAACGAGAGGGTAGCCTCCCTTCGCCTACGTGTGGGGGGACGGGCTCTGACTGTTGTTTGTGCCTATGCACCAAACGGCAGCTCAGACTACCCACCCTTTTTGGAGTCCTTGGAGGGGGTATTGGAGAGTGCGCCTCCTGGGGACTCCCTTGTTCTACTGGGGGACTTCAACGCTCACGTGGGCAATGACAGTGAGACCTGGAGGGGTGTGGTTGGGAGGAACGGCCCCCCTGATCTGAACCAGAGTGGTGTTCTGTTATTGGACTTCTGTGCTCGTCATGGATGAATCAATACAGAACCAGTAAAAATAATCGCATTTTAAATCGCAATCGCAATTTATAGACAAAAAATCGCAATTAGATTTTCCAAAATCGTTCAGCCCTAGTCAAAAATCAACCGGAGAAATCGTTGTCTATGGGAGAAGTCCCAAACCCTAGTACAACGCGAAGTGAAGGACAAGGGTCTGGTTTTAACCAGGCTAGTACCATGCTGCTAACAGTACCATGCTGCTAACAGTACCATGCTGCTAAGAGAACTTCAATGTGCAATGCAATGAGTTACCTTTAGAAATATAAAACTGGAATAACTCTCAGCTACTACCATACTAAAATAGATTTTAAAATCAGTCAAATGGGCTGAGTACGAGTCATGTTGTATTTGCTAATGTTGATGTTGCAGACATATTTAATAAAATCTACTCCAAAATGTAATTAATTGTAGATAAACATACAACAACTTCTCTTTGAGTATTTTTGTTCAAAGCTGACCAGCAGCTCATGAAGTATGTAATTAATATGAATCTTTATAATAAAAATAAATGAATAAATGTCACATTTTGTCATCTGTGTATGTTTCCCATACAAGACGAAATTCGTCTCTGCATTTAACCCAACCACCACCAGGTGGTGCAGTGGGCAGCCATAGAAAGCGCCCGGGGAGCTGGGGAAATAGGTGTGCACTCACAAGCCGTTTTCGCATTGACCGGCCCTCCCCGGTCCGGTTCGTCTCTGGTTGGCCCAGAGCCAGCACTGGCCCGCCCTCGTTCATTACGCACTGTCCGGAGAGCAAGCCTTGAAGTGGGTGGGGTGTTCACTTGACGTGGGTGGAGTGTTCTTGTGTGCGCGCTTACAGTGTTTTAAGAGAGGAGACGTTTGCTGAGCATATATATTAGTGTTTCTGAGTTTAATATTTGTTAATAACTGATTACAAATCAGCTTATGTTACAACGTAAATAACACGAAGCGCGCACCCATTTCCGCCTTTCCGCGCGACCTGAATGTCATTAAACAATAACTAATATTGTCTAACTGTTGCGCGCAGCCAGGGTTTTAAAATATAACTAATAATCTCTAACTTCTACGTGCAGCTAAAATGTTAAGAGGAGTGATTCCTATATGGGTAAGGTGGACACCTGAAAATCCAGTCCGCTGTATAGCTCAAAGCGTTAGTGCACTGTCGTTTTGACCCGGAGAAGCGGGTTCGCTTCCCGCCTGGGACAAAGTTATTTTACTTTTTTTTTTTTTTATTGGAGTAAATAAAAAGGAGTTTGTTAACCAAACAAACTCCTTTTTATTTAAAAGAAAATGTGAATTAAAAAAAAAAAGTAAAATAACTTTGTCCCAGGCGGGAAGCGAACCCGCTTCTCCTGGTCAAAACAGCAGTGCACTAACGCTTTGAGCTATTGTGGCGGACTGGATTTTCAGGTGTCCACCTTACCCATATAGGAATCACTCCTCTTAACATTTTAGCTGCACGTAGAAGTTAGAGATTATTAGTTATATTTTAAAACCCTGGCTGCGCGCAACAGTTAGACAATATTAGTTATATTTTAATGACATTCAAGTCGCGCTGAAAGGCGGAAATGGGTGCGCGCTTCGTTGTTATTTACGTTGTAACATAAGCTGATTTGTGATCAGTTATTAACAAAAATTTAACTCAGAAAAACTAATTCAGCTAACAATTGTTTTAGGGGTTTCTGTAGTTAAATTTGAATGAAATTCAACCCTCGCGCTGAGGTTGTTTGAATGAGTCCCGCCCCTGCTGCAAACAACGAATCACATGTGAGCAGTACATGACGTCAAACTGGGTCCGTGGGGCTGGGCCCGATAGAACCACGGTGGACATGGTTCCAGAACAACGGTGGATCCCGGGCGGAAAAGGTAAATGCGAACACGCCAAACCCGGGTTAGAAGCAGGGAGAGCCGGGGAGGGCTGGCCAATGCGAAAACGGCTATAGACACCCCAAGGTGTGTAGTGGCCGGGGTTCGAACCTGGGTCCTTCGGGTCCCAAGTCGGCAGCCCTGCCTCTACACCATCTATGTCATTTCTACGTTGTTTGTTTTTGACCTTTTGGTTTAAGTTTGGTTATAAAGTGTAAAAACACAAACATGTGGTGCAAAACTGACAGCTTGCAATGAAGCTCACTCAGTCAGTTACCTGTAAAGCTTGAAATCATCCTGCGTGAACACGGTGCTGATTTGATCTCCAAAATACCTGCACAGTCATCCCCCAAGAGACAGAGGAAAACGAGGGGGGGGTAGGGGGAGACAAAAGGGGTTTGGTTAGTCTTGCAGTCCGTTACAATAACAGTGAACTGAAACAGCAGACTCTAAACAATCGACTGCTTCCCGTCAGGAAGGCTTCAGTCTGAGAGGAAGTCATGGATGGAGAGACGGTGAGAGGTAGGAGCAGCATTTATCACGGCTTCCTGATTCAGATCAGCCAGATGGTCTCTGAGGACTGTCAGCCACATGCTC
>JBBPBX010035071.1:12395-24026 GCA_038048925.1 Garcialebias charrua
GGGGGGGGGGTTCTGCCAGCGATGATGAATGAGCCCCTCATGGGTCACAGGACGATGAGAGGACAACTCAAAGACTACACATGAGGAAGATCAATGAGCAACTCTGCATTTTGGTGAATAGATTTCTGAAAGTGGACGAACAAACAACGCAGTGAGGTGATCAAATAAAGACGATCTGTGCTCTCCCACCTGTAGATGTTGACAAACTGATTTCCCATAGACAGCGCTCCAGAGTGCAAGTCCAGTATGGAAGCCTGAAGAGGTCAATTAAAAAAAAAAGGAGTTAGTGTAAATAATAAATGAGTGAACAATCAAAAGGTGCAGGAGTTGATTCACGTGTCACCAACTCATCCCTCTGTGTTGTGAAGCTGCTTCTGTCCTCTCCTTGACATTTCTGATCCTTTGGGACCAGAGCTAAATTTAAGGCGTTTTCTTCAAGGTCTCCCTGCTGGATTTGGCGGATTTACCTAAACGCCTTAAAACTCTGTAAAACTTTTGCATTTGTTGAGGACAAACCAGGCCCAAAGGAGGCAGCAGAGCATGCTGGGAACAAACATTTCTCTGCAAACCCCCCTCAGATTACAATTTGAAGAGCTGTAGTTATAGTACAAGTCTGCCCTCTGCAGCTACATGAACAAATTACAGCAATGAAATAAAAACTGCACGTTGTAACTGAGGTGTATGCAGTCATGGAGAAAGGTTTTATGGATCAGGACTTAAAAATTCTGTGGTCTAGACCAGTCCCTATAGCTATTTATATCTAGTGCAGAAAAATAGAACGTCATTATAGATTCAACAGAAACAAACGAGAGACACAACGTCCCCCGTCACTGAAGGGCTTAAAACTGAATGTTGGTAGTTTTTGAGATGAGTGTTTTTGAACAGGGAGTGCAGATAAACCTGAATGTTTTTTGGTGCAAGATATCCAAGTGGGTAGGAGTTACACAGTGGAGAAGAAGAGGTAAGATTTTTATTTTGCTTGTCTGAGGCACCGCGGTGTGACAGAGGGAGCAGGTATATCTAGCACTGGGCCAAGGAGCCAAGAGGGGGGCCGGTGGTGGATTGCCAAAGATTGATCTTTAACCACCTGAAGCGCCATTTCAATCATTTGAGGAAACTAAACTTTTAGTCAATATAAAAACTAGAAAGCATAGTTTCCTCAAATGATCGGGTGGGTGGTCAGTTTACATACACAAGTGCTGGTCGTAAAATTAGAATATCGTGAAAAAGTTTATTTATTTCAGTAATTCCACTCAAAAAGTGAAACTTGTATATTATATTCATTCATTACACACAGACTGATATATTTCAAATGTTTATTTGTTTAAATGTTGATTATAACCGACAGTGACAACTAATGAAAACCCCAAATTCAGTATCTCAGAAAATTAGAATATTGTGAAAAAGTTCAATACTGAAGACACCTAGTACAACAGAGCCTTAGGGCCACGCTAAAAAATTAATTAATTACATAGCCACGCTAAGAAAAAAAAGAAAAAACATAATATTACGAGAATAAAGATGTACGAGATTTTTTTTTTTACTGCTGTCGTTTATTTTTTTCCACGAGTCCGATCCACAACGCAACCTGTCAATCAATCCAGTGGGCATGTCAGCAAATGACCAATCCGAAATTAAATGATAATTAAATTAAATGAGTTGTAATATTATCTGAACTCTGACATGATAAAGCAGGCTTAATACTGCATTTTAACAGTGGTAAATGAGTCCCCGTGACTCAACGAGGCTAGCCTATATAAATAAAAATGAAGAATGTCCAAGATGGTGTAGTGGCAGGGCTTTTGACTTGGGACCCGAAGGACGCGGGTTCGCGCCCCGGCCACTACACATCTTGGGGTGTCTATGAGTGCACATCTAATTCTCCAGCTCCCCGAGCGCGACTACGCTGCTCGCTGCACCACCTGGTGGTGGTTGGGTTAAAGGCAGAAGACCAATTTCGTCTGTCAAGTATGGGAAACATACACAGATGACAAATGTGACAAATTATTATTATTATTATTATTAAACTTTATTGTTATTGACAGTCTTACTCAAAGCGTGTTCCAATACTAAATGCTAAACACTCTGCCTGCTCTGCCCCCCCTCCCATTTGAACTGCCTTAACACTAAAACTTTCTCACACATTACCACACAACACAAAGATTTTAACACTGGACTCTGTGTCATCAAACGGGTTATTCACTAAACTCTCGGTCATGTGCTCATACAGTTTGCACTACTTCTCATACTTGCACTAATGTTTGTATTACATCACTGCCTATAATCATAATACTGTTTACATTCTCTGTTTACATTTATTAATACTGTTTACTTTTATTACTACTGCTTACATGTAATTACTACTGTTTACATTTACACTACTCTAATATCTACACCACTGCTGATACATATACAGTGTGCTCTGAACGGTCTTATTTAGGGATGCCCAATGTGCCTTACTGCATATGCCACTTTTTGCCTCTATAACAACATCAACTACTACCTCATACATATACTGTGTACATTAACTCATACGCTGCTTTGCCACTTTGCAAATGTCAATGCTAGAAACCCTTAGTTTATTTTAGTTATACTTTTTATACTCTTTTTTTATACTAGTATGCAAAAACTCAGGCCAGTATTATGTTCATTAAATGTTTAATGTTTTAGTTTTAGAGTTGGTGTAAATTTTCATACTCTTATACCACTATGCAAAAAAACTCAGGACAGTGTTAGTTTTACTATTTTATGCTTATGTCTATTATTATATGTTTCAGTGTTTCAATGTTTAGATGTTTACTGTTGCACCGAGGGACTGAGAGAAACGCAATTTCGGTCCTGTGTATGTCCTGTACAGTACATATTGCAGATCTGACAATAAAGTTGACTTTGACTTTTGACTTTGAATACTGCCCCCTACTGTTGTGTATTTGTATGCTGCTTCTGGGATGCATATTGTTGTCATTACGTCATGACTTTCATTTTTCTTTTTTGTTTCAAAACGACGCTCAGTGAGAGAAACTGTGTAATCTTTTAGCACATCAGCATCAGATTATTATCAATATCAAGACTTTGAACCTGCTTATAGTAAGATGGTACGTTCCAGCTCTCTGCAGGCTACACAATCATAGGGAAGACTGCTGTCTTGATAGTTGTCCAATATATGACCACTGACACCTTGAACAAGGAGGGCAAGACACAAAATGTCATTGCTAAAGAGGCTGGCTGTTCACAGAGCTCTGTGTCAAGAACATTAATAGAGGCGAAGGGAAAGAAATGATGTGGTGGAAAAAAGTGTACAAGCAGTAGGGATAATCACACCCTGGAGTCCGCAAAGAGTGGATTGCAGCTGGAGTCAGTGCGTCAAGAACCACCACGCTCAGACGTATCCAAGACAAGGGGTTCAGCAGTCACATTGCTTGAGTCAAGCCACTCTTAAACAAGAGACGGCATCAGAAGCATCTCACCTGGGCCTGCTGAGTGGTCCAAAGTTATGTTCTCTGATGAAAGTACATTTTGCATTTCTATTGGAAATCAAGGTCCCAGAGTCTGGAGGAAGAGAGGAGAGGCACAGAATCTACGTTGCTTGAGGTCCAATGTCAAGTTTCCACAGTCAGTGATGGTTTGGGGTGCCATGTAATCTGCTGGTGTTAGTCCACTGTGTTTTCTGAGGTCCAAGGTCAACACAGCCATCTACCAGGAAGTTTTAGAGAACTTCATGCTTCCTGCTGCTGACCAACTTTATGGAGATGCAGATTTCATTTTCCAACAGGACTTGGCACCTGCACACAGTGCCAAAGCTACCAGTACCTGGTTTAAGGACCATCTAGGGGGGCAGGGAAAAAAAAAAAAGATTTTTTTTTAAAGAATCTAGAATCTTAGTCCTGGCGATTCAAAATCAATTATAAAAGCCCCAAAATCGATTTTAAAGCATGTTTAATTTTATATTTTTTTCTGCTCCTACTCCTGAGCGTAGCGTACTGCATTTTGCATAATGTGTCCATTCGGTCGCCAAAGAATTTTGACTGTGTAGGCCAAGCTTGTTAGCCAGCTCCTTTTATCTGAATGGAGCCTGCTAGCATGAAGGAGGGAGGAGGGAGACAGCACGATTCAACTCGCTCCTTCGTCTTTAAAAATCATTTCAGATCCTACAATGTTCTGGGGGAAGACAGAGCTTAACAAGAGAACGGTTGTTTGCAAAAAGTGTCAAATAAAACTACGGTACAGTATTGGAAATATGATCAAATGCGCAGAAGATGAAAGTGAAACCAGCTGACCAGTGAAGTTTGCTGTAAAGATTTCTCTCTATCTCCTGCTGTATCACAAAGGATTTATGAGCAGACAGCTCAGTGGAAGTTGAGGGGTTTATCAGTAGTTTTATTTTTAATAATCTGGAAGCAACGTATGTTATTCCTTAATGTAGATAAAGGTCCACACAGCTCCAGCATGAAACAAAAATAATGTGGGAGAAGTTCTGATGCAGCTCAAAGGTAACTTGTTTTCTCATATTATACAAAAACAAGTTGCACAACAAACTTAATGTAATTTGTCTTTTAACAGGTTGGAGAGACCAGATGAGACACATCGACTGGAGCCAGTTCTAAATGATACAATTTATGGTTTATGAATTACAGTTCAGAAGAGGTTTTGTGTAAACTTGAACAGGTTTTGAAATTTTGTTAAAGATTGACTAAATATGAATCAATATGTTAAAAAAAACTGTGAAGTCTGTATTTTACGTTGAGTTAAAGGTTAATGCACTATGGTAGGCTGAAGTCTGTTCACTTTTGTATTTATATATTTTGAATTATTTGTCTGTGATGGACTGGAGACCTGTCCAGGTGTCCCCCGCCTCTCACACAGTGATGGCTGGACATGGACACCAGTGACACCCCCGAGACTTGAAAAGGAAGAAGTGGGTAAAGATGATGGATGGATGAATTATTTGTTCCTAGATTTTTATTTTTATTTTATTGTTTTAGAGAAATCCAGGCAACTAACCTAATACTGGTAATTTAAGTTACAGAATTTAATGCATTCCTGTATTATTTGTTCCTATTTTTGGTATGAATATCAAATGATGCAAAAAATTTCATACAGTACAGAACCTAAAATTATTGTTTTAAATAAACGTTCCATTTGTTTACGTTGTATTCTAATCTTTTCAGCTTGTCAGTTACAAAACTGAAACTAAATTTATGACCATTTTAATAGAAAAATCGTTTCTGAATCTAAATCGATTTTGAATCGAATCGTGACACCAAAAATCGGAAACTAATCGATTCTCCACACAGAGATCCGCACCAACTAATGGTATCCCTGTTTTTAATTAGAATAGAATATATATGGTGAATTGTGAAGAGGAAGATGAGATACACCAGACCCAACAATTCAGAAGAGCTGAAGGCCACTATCAGAGCAACCAGGGCTCTCATAACACCTGAGCAGTGACACAGACTGATCCACTCCATGCCACGCTGCATTGCTGCAGTAATACAGGCAAAAGGAGCCCCAACAAAGTACTGAGTGTTGTACATGTTCAGACTTTTGATGTTCATACTTTAAAGTTGGTGAACATTTCTAAAAATCCTTTTTTATATTGGTCTTACGTAATATTCTAATTTTCTGAGATACTGAATTTGGTGTTTTAATTAGTTTTCAGTTATAATCATCAACATTAAATTAAACAAACAGTTGAAATATATCAGTCTGTGTGTAATGAATGAATATAATATACAAGTTTCACTTTTTAAATGGAATTACTGAAATAAATCAACTTTTTCTTGACATTCCAATTTTATGACCAGCACATGTATTAACGGTGGCGGCATCTTGGATTTTGAAGTGGTAACCCAATTTTCAATAGTGACCCATCTTGTGCCTAGATGCAGGTATTAGGGCTTTAACAGACTACTGTACTGTACTCGAGTAATTGACATCGATTACTTGGACCTCTATCGAGTTTTTTTATTTCACGGTGAGTATTCGTAGTGACGTCATCACGTCCCAGTTACAGAACAGAAAATGAATCAACTTCCTGTTTGGAGCGCATTGCGAACTGATGTTACACCATATTCTGTGAAAACCGTATATTGTGACCGTATGGGGCGGTGTTGCATGAACTGTTGCAGGTCACAGAATGTGGTGTAACACCGGGTCCAATGACTGAACCAGAACCAGCTTCCTTTGACCTTGTTTCACAAATAAAAGGCAAAAAATATTAATCTCTAAACCTATAAAAACCTATTAACATATTAATCTCTAAAACTAAACCTAATGCGCAGCACCACAGGCGGTGGTGCAGGGTGGTCAACCACTCCACTGATTTTAGTTTAGTTTTTGACGTGCCTCACATTTTTTTCACTTGTGCAGCTTAATAATAATAACTAACAGTTTTGGGTTTCCTGTGACTTATTTGCTGTAAGATAAATGGTAGGAGCATAATATATGCTCCCAATGGCCCTCATTCACGAAAATGTTCATATTTTTATCCTAAATTTCTCCTACTTTTGTTCGTATGAAGCGTTCGTACGAACATGCCACGTCAGATTCAACAAAGTCTTCTATCCTCAAGAAAAGTGTGTAAATGGCTGCGTAAATTTAATGAATCCCACCTGTTCTATCAACCTGCGCGTGCTCGCGGAGAGGTCATTTACATAATTCCCACCCCTCAAAACACCATATAAGGCCACGTTTCCTGCCTTTTGACAGCAGGAAGTGTCCATTCATTCAAACTCAAGAAGTAAAAGGAGGAACTTCACGCGTTCGGAGATCTGCTCTCAGTCGCGCTGTGGCGCACCGCCACCCCCGCAGGTGTCGGATGGTCAAATATTTTTAATGTTAGTGTAAACAACTGTGTTATAGTTTCACTTATTCAGAAGAGCTGTGGCGCACCGCTACCCCCCCCCCCCCGCAAGTGTCGGATGTGTTTTTGAACAGAAGCATTTTAAAATGTCTCGAAACTACAGTTAACTTCATATTAATAATAATAATAATAATTAATTCAATTTATAACGCACTTTTCATTACTGAAAATCTCAAAGTGCTACACATATATTGAATGCTACACACATTCATAAACCGGTGGCGGCAGACTACCATGCAAGGTGCTTTCCAGTCCTACCGGGAGCAACTCAGGGTTAAGTGTCTTGCCCAAGGACACAACGACACATGGTGCGGGTCCCGGGAGTCGAACCGCCAACTTTCCGATCGGGAGACGACTGCCATTACCACTACACCACGGCCGCCCCTAATATTGTAGTGCATATGTGCTGTGTGTCCCGTGGGTCGTACAGTATCAGAAATCAAGAATAAATGGTTTGATCTGAAAATGGCTTCAAACAAACGTCTCGCCGCAGCACGGACAGGAGGTGGTCAAGGAATAGTCTGAGATGGATGGACAATAAATGCCACGCTGCAAGACGCGTGCCAACATGTTTTGCAGCACAAATGAGTCATGCGCGCACCTCCTGGTCAGCGCGCAACCACATTCTGCAGGTTATATTTCGAATCAGATATAATAATCAATTGCTCCGATGGTGTTTGGCACAAGATCAGTCTTAATTCGTACTTGTTCTGCGGCGGTGTATGGGGATTTTATGTACCTGGGTGTTAATATGAGGAGCGGCTTTGATGACCAAGGGGAGCGCACGACTCACTGAAGCCTGCGCGACACACCAGACAAATTAAACTTAAAATTATAATTCTAATTCAAACAGAATAACCTATTGTCAAGAATAATTATGGTGCGTGATTTTTTTAAACCCAAAATATTTTCTAAATAACGAAATATGAAGTTATTCGTGGAGAAGATCCGTCTGGATGACAGCAGACTGACGCTCCTAAATTATACGACAGGTCCGGACCACTCGTAAATTTTGTTCGTATCTGAAAAAAATCCTAGGATACGAAAACATTGTTGAATGCCACAAATGATCCTAAATCACTCGTACGCACAGTTTAAGAACAAATCTGTGCGTGCGAACGGTTCGTGAATGAGGGCCAATGTTTTGTTGGTCATTTTTTTGTAAATAATAAATTTCTTTTATCTTTTTGCGGTTTTAATTAGTTAATTATTTTTTGCATCTTGAGATCCTATGACATCATCAACTACTCGAGCTCTACTCGAGTATTATTATGTTAACTTCGAGGTTAAAAATTATGTACTCGTTCAACCCCTAGCAGGCATACACCAAAATATGACTGACTAATTAGAAAAAGACTTGAACAAGTATTATTTTTTTCTTATTTAGCGGTGCGCTCTATAGACCGGAAATTACGATACTTATGTCTCATTAGAAAATGGCAGCATGACTTAGGTATGCAAAGTTGAATCCTAATGACTCAAAAAACGTCTGAAACAATGTTCTTTGGCCAGAAGCACCAAAAGTAGAGAATTCTACCGGGAAAGTTGAGACCGTGTGTCTGACACCTGAAATTTGGACCGAACTGGATTATGATGCAACAGAACAATGGCCCTCATTCACGAACCGTTCACACGCACAGATTTGTTCTTAAACTGTGCGTACGAGTGATTTAGGATCATTTGTGGCATTCAACAATGTTTTCGTATCCTAGGATTTTTTTCAGATACGAACAAAATTTACGAGTGGTCCGGACCTGTCGTATATTTTAGGAGCAGTCGGTCCGCTGTTATCCAGATGGATTTCCTTCACTAATAACTTCATATTTCGTTATTTAGAAAATATTTTGGGTTTAAAAAAATCACGCACCATAATTATTCTTGACAATAGGTTATTCTGTTTGAATTAGAATTATAATTTTAAGTTTAATTTGTCTGGTGTGTCGCGCAGGCTTCAGTGAGTCGTGCGCTCCCCTTGGTCATCAAAGCCCTCCTCATATTAACACCCAGGTACATAAAATTCCCATACACCGCCGCAGAACAAGTACGAATTAAGACTGATCTTGTGCCAAACACCATCGGAGCAATAGATTATTATATCTGATTCGAAATATAACCTGCAGAATGTGGTTGCGCGCTGACCAGGAGGTGCGCGCATCATTTGTGCTGCAAAACATGTTGGCACGCGTCTTGCAGCGTGGCATTTATTGTCCACCATCTCAGACTATTCCTTGACCACCTCCTGTCCGTGCTGCGGCGAGACGTTTGTTTGAAGCCATTTTCAGATCAAACCATTTATTCTTGATTTCTGATACTGTACGACCCACGGGACACACAACATATGCACTACAATATTAATATGAAGTTAACTGTAGTTTCGAGACATTTTAAAATGCTTCTGTTCAAAAACACATCCGACACTTGCGGGGGGTGGGGGGTAGCGGTGCGCCACGGCTCTTCTGAATAAGTGAAACTATAATGTAACACAGTACACTAAAATTAAAGATATTTGACCATCCGACACTTGCGGGGGTGGGGGGGTAGCCACAGCGCGACTGAGAGCAGATCTCCGAACGCGTGAAGTTCCTCCTTTTACTTCTTGAGTTTGAATGAATGGACACTTCCTGCTGTCAGAAGGCAGGAAACGTGGCCTTATATGGTGTTTTGAGGGGTGGGAATTATGTAAATTACCTTTCCGCGAGCACGCGCAGGTGAGTAGAACAGGTGGGATCCATCAACTTTAAGCAGCCCGTTTACACGCTTTTCCTGTGGATAGAAGAGTTTGTTGGATCTGACGTGGCATGTTCGTACGAACGCTTCGTACGAACAAAAGTAGGAGAAATTTAGGATAAAAATACGAACATTTTCGTGAATGAGGGCCATTGATCCCAAACACAGCAGATGATCTACAACAGAACGAGTGAAACAGAAAGTGTTGCAATGCTCTAATCAGGTGGGATGTTCAGAGAACTGTGCAGAAGAATTTCTGCAAACCTCAATGAACTGAAGCTACAGTGGACCAAAAATTCCACCACAACCAAAGTTATGTAACTGGAAAAAAAAAAAACTGAATTGAACCAGAATTAAAAGGATGCCCATGACTGTATGTACAAATACTCTGAGGCGAGCTAGGCTTTAACTACCGTATTTTCCGGAATATAGGTTGCGGCTTTTTGTCTATTTTGCATGCCCTGCGACCTATATTTATGTGCGACCTATTTATGGCTTTTTACCAGAAGGCGGGCATCCTCCCACAGTCTGCTGGAGCTGCATAGGACTCGGACAGCGGTGAGGAGGAGGAGGAGGAGATGGAGGGACAGGGGCCTTTGACAACTGGAAACCTGCCTCGTTCTCTTGCAGAACTGTTCGCCAGTGATACTGAAGACGAGGAGTTTGAAGGTTTTGAGCAGGGGGAACAATTAGTTTTAATAAAAACCGTAAAATAAATATCTGTTTCTTTCATCTTTATGTGTGGGTGTACCGGTAGTAATTTAAAGCAGCTTTATTTATGTGGTTGTAACTGTCAAAGTGCATTTCTTAACAAAAGTTAAACAGAGACACACTCTTACAATAATGTCAGCTAACAAATATATATTTTTAGGTGTTTATCCTGCTAAAATTAAAATACCGGTACATGCATGTCTGGTGCTGCGCGTGCACATTTTCTTTCATCAGACGTAGCGAAACAAATTTTTTAATCCAGCTCATTTCACAATTACGTTCATTTATTAAGGAAAAGTTCAGCTCACACACATATTTGCTATAATTTTTATCAAACAAATAATTGTTTTTAAGTGTTAATCTTCTTAAAGCCTTGCTGTGCGCTCCTGTGGCAGACATTTGCAACTTTCTAAACACTCGGTCCACATTTCCGGGTTGTCTCAGCTGTGACGTATGCGCGACCCATATTTAGGTGCGACCCGTTTATGGATTTTTCCAATTTTTGGGCAGTAATTGGACAAAGCGACCTATATTCCGGAAAATATGGTATAAACCCAGAGCTATTTAGAAAAGCTCCACTAGACGAGCATCCTCTGATTCAACAAGTAACCTCTTGAAAACTGTTAGAACAAACGGAACCACCTCTGGCGCTAAAGATAATCCTGAAATATAGTAATTTTATTTTTTTTATCAGCCAGAGAAAGTTTAAAAAAAACTAAAGACAAATCCCAGTAATTTTGTATTTTATTTTGATTATAACAGGCTATTTTAAAGTTCTGATCATTGTCCAGTACAGACACCTGTCAGGTGATTTTTGGTAAAGGTTAAGGATGTTTGTAACTACTAAGGCTGAGAATGTTAACTGCCCATGAACCATGTGTTTGTCTTACCAGATACAGTGTTTTCCTTGCCATTATACAAGTGGGGCGCACCGCCCCTGTTAACAGAACCAAGCGCCCTGCCTACCGAACTGAACTGCGTACGCACCCCACACCAGTCGGCACCACTAGCTTAACGCTGTTAGCTGCGCGCAATACAGCTAGCTAAAAAACTAAAGGCAGCATTCACGCTGCCTCTTTCCTCACGCTGAACAACCCCACCTCCCCACCCCTTCCTCAAAATCTGTAAACAGCTCACAGCTCAGGTGTCTCATCCCTCCAAGCCCACATCAACAAAAGTCACGGACGAGATGAGCGCCCCACCATGGCAAGTTATCTAGGGCAGTGGCTCTCAAACTGGGGTCTCCGGACCCCCGGGGGTCTGCGAGCCGGTGCTTGGGGGTCCGCAAAAATAAATAAATAATGAATAAATATTTTTGTTTTTTACCA
>JBBPBX010035072.1:0-16705 GCA_038048925.1 Garcialebias charrua
AGGAAGTAGTCCTCACCGGCTCGTAGCTGCAACACTGACTCTGGAATATTTCTGCCAACAGTTGTCAAAAACTGGTGAGATAATAAATTTTAAAAAATTAGCAGAAGCTTTGATATTTACTGAATTTCTCAGTGAAAAAAAAACAGCAGGATCCATAATCTCAGAAAGTGTGAAAGAATTAGAGATGGGATTTATGGCTTCTTGAAGAGAGCCGGATCTTGTGAAACCGTTCTTTTCAAAGAACCGTTCACGTGATACGACCAGTGGCGTGATACGACCAGTGGCGTGATACGACCAGTGGCGTGATACGACCAGTGCCGTGATACGACCAGTGCCGTGATACGACCAGTGCCGTGATACGACCAGTGGCGTGATACGACCAGTGGCGTGATACGACCAGTGGCGTGATACGACCAGTGGCGTGATACGACCAGTGGCGTGATACGACCAGTGGCGTGATACGACCAGTGGCGTGATACGACCAGTGCGCGTGATACGACCAGTGGCGTGATACGACCAGTGGCGTGATACGACCAGTGCCGTGATACGACCAGTGCTGATACGACCAGTGTGATACGACCAGTGCCGTGATACGACCAGTGCCGTGATACGACCAGTGCCGTGATACGACCAGTGCCGTGATACGACCAGTGCCGTGATACGACCAGTGCCGTGATACGACCAGTGCGTGATACGACCAGTGCCGTGATACGACCAGTGCCGTGATACGACCAGTGCCGTGATACGACCAGTGCCGTGATACGACCAGTGGCGTGATACGACCAGTGCCGTGATACGACCAGTGCCGTGATACGACCAGTGGCGTGATACGACCAGTGGCGTGATACGACCAGTGGCGTGATACGACCAGTGCGTGATACGACCAGTGCCGTGATACGACCAGTGCGCGTGATACGACCAGTGGCGTGATACGACCAGTGCGTGATACGACCAGTGCCGTGATACGACCAGTGCCGTGATACGACCAGTGCCGTGATACGACCAGTGCCGTGATACGACCAGTGGCGTGATACGACCAGTGGCGTGATACGACCAGTGGCGTGATACGACCAGTGCCGTGATACGACCAGTGCCGTGATACGACCAGTGGCGTGATACGACCAGTGGCGTGATACGACCAGTGCCGTGATACGACCAGTGCCGTGATACGACCAGTGCCGTGATACGACCAGTGCCGTGATACGACCAGTGCGTGATACGACCAGTGCCGTGATACGACCAGTGGCGTGATACGACCAGTGGCGTGATACGACCAGTGGCGTGATACGACCAGTGCCGTGATACGACCAGTGGCGTGATACGACCAGTGGCGTGATACGACCAGTGGCGTGATACGACCAGTGCCGTGATACGACCAGTGCCGTGATACGACCAGTGCCGTGATACGACCAGTGCCGTGATACGACCAGTGGCGTGATACGACCAGTGGCGTGATACGACCAGTGGCGTGATACGACCAGTGCCGTGATACGACCAGTGGCGTGATACGACCAGTGGCGTGATACGACCAGTGGCGTGATACGACCAGTGGCGTGATACGACCAGTGGCGTGATACGACCAGTGGCGTGATAAGACCAGTGCCGTGATACGACCAGTGACTGGATACGACCAGTGACTGATACGACCAGTGCCGTGATACGACCAGTGCCGTGATACGACCAGTGCCGTGATACGACCAGTGCCGTGATACGACCAGTGCCGTGATACGACCAGTGCCGTGATACGACCAGTGCCGTGATACGACCAGTGCCGTGATACGACCAGTGCCGTGATACGACCAGTGCCGTGATACGACCAGTGCCGTGATACGACCAGTGCCGTGATACGACCAGTGCCGTGATACGACCAGTGCGTGATACGACCAGTGGCGTGATACGACCAGTGGCGTGATACGACCAGTGGCGTGATACGACCAGTGCCGTGATACGACCAGTGGCGTGATACGACCAGTGGCGTGATACGACCAGTGGCGTGATACGACCAGTGCCGTGATACGACCAGTGCCGTGATACGACCAGTGCCGTGATACGACCAGTGCCGTGATACGACCAGTGGCGTGATACGACCAGTGGCGTGATACGACCAGGCCGTGATACGACCAGCGGCGTGATACGACCAGCGGCGTGATACGACCAACGGCGTGATACGACCAGCGGCGTGATACGACCAGTGGCGTGATATGAGGGGTCTGTCTAGTACCTGAATGACCGACACGAGTGGCATGGATGGCGGCCGTGGTGTAGTGGTAATGGCAGTCGACCCCTGATCGGAAGGTTGGAGGTTCGAATCCCGCATCCGCCCACCATGTGTCGTTGTGTCCCTGGGCAAGACACTTAACCCCGAGTTGCTCCCGGTAGGTCTGGATGGCGCCTTGCAAGGCAGGCTACCACTACCGGTGTATGAATATCTGAATGAATGGGTGGATGGCTGGTATTGTAAAGTGCTTTGGGGCTCCTCACAGGGGGCTGGAAAGCGCTATATAAATAAGCTCCATTTACCATTTACCATGGATTGTTTATTTAAAATAATCAAACGTAACCCAAATCATGCCTTTAGGAACAAGCAGGAACAAGAATGCTGGATACTTCAGGCATGCGGCGATCAGACAGTCTGGCAGGGAGGCAGAGACTGGGGAGTTCTTGAGTACAGCACACAGGTGCAGCAGGAGGGAGATTGGGAGTGACACAGGTGATGAGCATGAGTGTGTTTTTAATGTAGAAGTGGGTGTGACAGAGTGGCGATCATGACATGCTGTGTTACTAAGTATTTTAGAGCGTTTAGAGAGTTTAGAACATTGTTAAGAATGTTGCAAGATTGTGGGAATGGTTTATAAAACCTTAATATATATAAATCCTAAAATATAATGCCTCTACTTTGCCATTTTTCACCTATTGCAGGAGTGTCTGGAACGTAACCCCCATGATAAGTGAGGGACTACTTTAAGCCTCTGCACATCAGAGCATAATGCTGGTGAAGATTCTCAGTCGTCCAGGACATGATAAATCAAAAAGACGTTCAATTCAGTTGAATTGATAAAGCTTTTCGGATGAGAAGCGAAACGTCTTCTGTTACAAATAAAGTCCAGTTGATCTTGAATTGAACGCCTTTTTGATCAGAGCATAATCAAATCAAATAAGTTACTGTACACAGTCTGATTAAATCAAGTTCTAAATGCTGTCTTCAATATAATTTTACTTACCGTAAATACTTTGTATACTTTTATAAGAATTGAGGATTTAAATTCATAATGTTAAAGGAGACCACAGATATGTTTTTAAAATTTTTATGGTATTTCTTTGGGGTTACCAGACACTGTTTATTCAATTTAATACACAAAATAATTCTTAGATAATCAATTATACCCTTTTTAATTCTGCCATTTTTAACTTTCGTTTTGAACGACCGGTTTATGATAATGAGATCTCGTGGCACGCCCTTCAAAGTTCTGCTTGCATTAACTCCGCCCTCCAAAGGCAGACGAGGAAGTCAACTCACGTTACTACCACACAGAGCCGAGCTGAGCTGAACTGGACCACGACAGATCAGAGTGTACAAGTTGTCGTGTCATTTTTTATTCTTCCTCTGTAATGTCTCCTCTGACTCTCCCACCCTCTGCCTGTGCGCGCGAGCTGGATGCAGCAAAGCACACACACACACTCACAGCGGGGCTATCTTTTTATCTGTGTTTCTCCGAGGAGCGTGCTGGCCCGACACACAAACACACACACACACACTCACACAAACATGCACACATCTGTTCCCATCTGAAAACTATCAATTTTAAATCTGCTTAGTGCTCCATTATCTGCGCCAGGAGTTTAAAAAAAAAAGGGGGGGAAAATCATGGACAAGATGCGAACCCAAGTCTCCCGAGTGGCGTTCGAGCGCGCTAACCACTCAACCAAACTGGCAGTTGTACGAAAGTAGTCCTTCATCGTATAAGAAGTGTAATTCTTCTACGGTAATGTCGCCTGGACATTGCCATTAAAAATAAAATTAAGCCACGCATCTCTGCTCTCTGAGACTGGAAGAGTGTGTATCAACACATGTTGTGTAATGCAGCCAACAACGCAACATTTAACTTTAGGAGCCATTCTGCTGAGATGAACTATTCTTCTTCTTCTCCATTTGATTTATGGCGGATCGCAAACAACTGTTAGGTGCATACCGCCACCTAGTGTGCAGGCTGAGATGAACTCAGGAACCGCGTGGGTGGAGCATTACCAGGGGTTGCTAGGTGACGGGGGCGGGACAAAGGTTGGGATGGGTTGTGGCTGTGGGTTGTGGCTGCGGTTTGTGACGTAACAAACCGCAGGAAGTGCAATCGGGCCGTTTCTATCTAAGATAAATAAATATACTTATAGTAAATAAACCACTGGGTGCATTTTTTTGGCCTTAGGACTGTTTTTTTTATGAAGTAAATACCCAAAGTTGAGTACAAAAACATTAAAAAGTGAATTTTGCATCTGTGGTCCCCTTTAACAAACCAACATTTTCCTCATCTTCTGTCACTACCATCATCTGAACCAGGGTGGGCATCCAGCAGAACATGACTGGAGACTCTAAAACCAGAACTACGGTTGATTAAAGTCCTTTTCATTATGATACATTTTAGATATATTGTGCAGCCCTATACTTAATTGCCTCCACATTTTGACAAATATATTGGGATAAACGAAGGGTCCACTGTTCAGAACAAATGAGTGTGGTAAAGAGGTGAAAGAGAGTCCAGGCAGGATGGAGTGGATGGAGAAAAGTTTCAGGAGTGATTTGCAACAAAAGCATGTCAGCAAAAGTCAAAGGAAAAGTTTACAAGACAGTTGTGAGACCAGCTATGTATGGTCTGGAGACAGAGACATGGAGAAAAAGACAGGAGAAAGAACTGGAAGTAGCAGAAATAATAATAAATAATAATAATAATATAATAATAATAATAATAAACTTTATTTGTATAGCACCTTCCTACAATGCCTTGCATTGACCAAGGTGCTTAACAGGATAAAAAGATGAATAAACTGGAACAATAAATCAATGAAAATAGAATAAGAAACAACAGCAATAAAAGAAGGCAATGGAAATAAAAATGCTACATACTAAAATACCAAAAGTAATAAAAGTTACACACTGAAAGCTTTTTTGAACAAGTGGAAATAAAAAGGCAATGGAAATAAAAAATGCTACATACTAAAATACCAAAAGTAATAAAAGTTACACACTGAAAGCTTTTTTGAACAAGTGGGTCTTCAGTCTGGTTTTGAACAGAGTCAGATCAGAGGTGGCACGCAGCTCAAGGGGGAGACTGTTCCAGGCTTTTGGGCCGGCAACAGAAAATGACCGGTCTCCCCATTGTTTGTACCTTGAGCGAGGCACCTCCAGCAGGTGTTGACTGGCAGATCGTAAAGCTGAAATGAAGATGCTGAGGTTCTCCTTAGGAGTGACAAGGATGAAGAAGATTAAGAATGAGATCATCAGAGGTACAGCACAGGTTGAACAAATGGGAGATAAAGTTAGAGAGGCCAGACTGAGGTGGTTTGGGCATGTCCAGAGGAGGGACAGTGGTTTGGACATGTCCAGAAGAGGGACAGTGGGTATATAGGTAGAAGGATGTTAGAAATGCAGCTGCCTGGAAAAAGACAGAGACGATATATGGATGCAGTTAGAGAGGACATGAAGGTAGTTGGAGTGAGGACAGAGTGAGATGGAGGAGGATGACTCACTGTAGCCGTTTTCGCATTGCACGGCCCTATATGGCCCGGGCCGCCCAGCCCCGCCTTCTAACCCGGGGTCGGCATGTTCGCATTCTCCTTTTCCGCCCGGGGTCCGCCCTCGTTTTGGAACCATCTCCACCGTGGTTCTGATCGGGCCGGCCCCACGGGCCCAGTTTGACATCATGTACTGCTCACATTTGATTCGTTGTTTGCAGCAGGGGCGGGACTCATTCTAACAACACCTCAGCGCGAGCTGATTTCATTAATATTTAACTACAGAAACCCCTAAAATAATTGTTAGCTGAATTAGTGTTTCTGAGTTAAATTTTTGTTAATGACTGATTATGGGTTAAGCTTAACACAAAATAAAAAGAAGCAGTTTGTGTTAAGCATAACACAAACTACTTCTTTTTATTTTCTCCAATAAAAGACAAACATAAAATAACTTGACCCAGGTGAGATAAACTACTTCTTTTTATTTTCTCCAATAAAAAACAAACGTAAAATAACTTGACCCAGGTGAGATTCAAACTCGTAGCCTACGGGTCAAGATAAAATATGAGCTTAAAGCCGAGAGCTTATTCCTTTCAGCCACGGCGGCTTAATAGTTTTTTTGGAGTCCACCTTTCCTATGAAGGATTCGCCCCTTGTAAAATTCTGGCGCGCGCAAGATTTAGAGATTATCAGTTATATTTTAAACCCTGGCTACGCGCAAGAGTTAAGAATAATAGTTATATTTTAATGACATTCAGGTCGCGCTGAAAGGCGGAAATGCTCTGTAGGCTATGGGTACGCGCTTCGTGTTATTTACGTCCTAACATAAGCTGAATTGTAATCAGTCATTAACAAAAATTTAACTCAGAAACACTAATATATATATTCAGCTAACAAACATTTTTTAGCGGCGTGTCCGCTCTTAAAACACTGTAAGCGCGCACACAATCGCAAGTGAACACTCCACCCACGTCAAGTGAACACTCCACCCACGTCAAGTGAACACTCCACCCACGTCAAGTGAACACCCCACCCACTTCAAGGCTTGCTCTCCGACAATGCGTAATGAACGGGGGCGGGCCAGGGCTGGCTCTGGGCCAACCAGAGACGAGCCGGACTGGGGAGGGCCGTGCAATGCGAAAACGGCTTGTGGTGACCCCTGAAGAGGGACCAGCCAAAAGAAGAAGAAGAAGAAGATGATATTGGGATAAACAATAAACGGTGGTGCAGTTGGTAGAGCTTTTCAATGAGGTCACATGTTCGCCTCCCGCTCTTTATGTGTGGAGTTTACATGTTTTCCCGATGCTGTGTGGCTTTTCTCCAGGTACCCCAGTTCTTGACATTAAACCTGGTCTTCTGCTTGACTTTTGTGTGTTTTAGTGAAATGTTCCTTCACAGCCCTGCAGAACCAGGACTCTCAGCTGCAGAGCTGCTGACTGAACTGAGCTATTCTTTGGGCCCACTGAAAGAGTCTTTTGTCACCAGGATCTGAAACGACTCTTTCTGAAGAGGTTAAAGGTCACGCAGCGTTTCTGTGTCAGCATTCCGAGAAGTTTTTCACTGAGCAGGACAGCTGAGGTTCTGTTTTACACATTTATTTTTCTCCAGTGAAGCTGACGTGTATCTTAAAATAAAATGTAATGTACTGGTAAACAAAATATTTTTTCTTATTGATTTTAAGATAAGGTCTATTTGGGGGTTCTGGAGAGGAGGGTCCATCGTACATGTATAGTCAAACCTCAGATTCAGGAGGAGCAGTGCAGTTTTCGTGGTCGTGGAACACTGGACCTGCTCTACACCCTCAGCAGGGTCCTGGAGGTTGCGTGGGAGCTTGCCCAACCAGTCTACATGTACTTTGTGAATTTGGAGAAGACATTTGACCGCATCCCTTAGGGAGCCCTGTGAGGGATACTCCGGGAGTATGGGGTACCAGGCCCTTTGATACGTGCTGCTAGGTCCCTGTACGACCGGTGTCAGAGCTTGGTCCGCATTGCCGGCAGTAAGTCAGGCTCGTTTCCAGTGAGAGTTGGACTCTGCCAAGGTTGCCCTTTGTCACCGATTCTGTTCATAACTTTTATGGACAGAATTTCTAGGTGCAGCCAAGGTGTTGAGAGGATCCGTTTTGGTGGCCTTAGAATCGCTTCTCTGTTTTTTGCAGATGATGTGGTCCTATTGGCTTCATCAGGTCGTGATCTACAGCTTTCACTGGAGCGGTTTGCAGCCGAGTGTGATGCGGCCGGGATGAGGATCAGTTCCTCCAAATCCGAGGCCATGGTCTTGAGCCGGAAAAGGGTAGAATGCCCTCTCCGGGTCGGAGAGGAGGTCCTGCCCCAAGTGGAGGAATTTAAGTATCTCGGGTCTTGTTCACAATGAGGAAAAACTGGAGCATGAGATTGATAGGCCGATAGGTGCAGTGTCGGCAGTGAAACGGGCGCTGTACCAGTCTGTCATAATAATAATAATAATAATAATAATAATAACTTTTATTTATAACGCACTTTACATCAAACAGATCTCAAAGTGCTACAATGAAAAATAAAATCAAGATAAAAATCAACCACAAATGCAACAAAGAAGAGGAACAACCAAGAGGATGGAGCCTCACAGATAATTGCATCAAAAACTTAAAATTCACAAAATGCAGATAAAATTCTCAAAAAACTGGGTGCAATAAAAAACAAAAGCACAATTAATTATTTAAAAAACTGTCGTGGTGAAGAGAGAGCTGAGTCAAAAGGCAAAGCTCTCAATTTACCGATCGATCTACGTTCCCACCCTCATCTATGGTCATGAGCTTTGGGTTGTGACCGAAAGAACAAGATCTCGGATACAAGCGGCTGAAATGAGTTTTCTCCGCAGGGTGTCTGGACTCTCCCTTAGAGATAGGGTGAGAAGCTCAGTCATCCGGGAGGGACTCGGAGTAGAGCCGCTGCTTCTCCACATCGAGAGGAGCCAGTTGAGGTGGCTCGGGCATCTGGTTAGGATGCCTCCTGGACGAGGTGTTCCGGGCACATCCCACGGGAGGAGACCCAGAGGAAGACCCAGGACACGCTGGAGGGACTATGTTTCTCGGCTGGCCTGGGAACGCCTTGGGATTCCCCTGGAGGAGCTGGCCCAAGTGGCTGGGGAGAGGGAAGTCTGGGCCTCCTTACTTAGGCTACTACCCCGAGACCCCGGATAAGCGGAAGAGAATGGATGAATGAATGGATGGAGTCATTCCCGGTTATTTACTTGAACTTACTAACTTTTATAACCCAAAGCTCTGAGATCCTCCACCAGATTCTCTCAGTGCAGCTGAGGGTTAAACAAAAACTCAGAGGGGATCTGTCCCCAGATTCTGGACCTACCTGCCCTTTCATCTTCATCATCCAGAGTTTATATCAGAGATGTCCAGTCCTGTTCCTGGAAGGCTTCCACCCTGCATGTTTTAGAGGTTCCTCTGCTCCAACACACCTGATCTGAATCAACAGACTTCTGCAGAACATGAGGAGGAGATGAAATCATTGGGTCAGGTGTGTTGGAGCAGGGAAACAGGTACTGTAAAACCTGCAGGATGATGCTCCTCCAAGACTAGGACTGGACACCCCTGGTTCAAACAGTCTTAAAACTCCTTTTATAATCTTGACTTTAATTTGAGTTCAGTTTGAGTTCCAGCAGATTTTTTTATGCTTCTCTATTCTCATGATTCAGCTTCTATTTTAGTCTACCTGTTGGTTTTATGGGTGATTTTCTGAACTTATTTTATAGTTGTTTGCCCTGTTTGTTTTCAGTCATTTTTTAAAGCACTTTGGTTCTCAACCTCATTGTTTTTAAGTGTGGGATAGAAATAAATTTGACCATGATGTTTTATTTTGAAGGGTCGACTATTGTCTTGAAGAGGAAGTTTTCTGCCTCCCAGTTTTGGGACGACTGCAGGAAGTACAACATTACTGTTGTCCAGTACATAGGAGAGGTGATGCGTTACCTCTGCAGCACGCCAAAGGTAAAACATTTATTCATAACTGGAGCCACAGTCTGAAACAAAACAAATATTTTATTCTAAATAAAGAAGAGCTGTGTAAACACTTTGCAGTCATGGGGCAAATGCTTTAGGTTTTTACCATAACCAGATTAGCACTGTTTATACATCTTCAAAAGTAAAGTTTTTTAAATGTACTTTGTATTAAATGTTTTTATTTTATTTATTTTAGATAAAAAGCAACATTGTATAGCTCGTTCTTTAATCTAAAGTTGAGCATGAGATTGCCAAAAAGGCTCTTTGACAGTGACTTTCTCAGCAAGCAGTTGAGGGGTTTAAGAATAACTTTTCCTATAGGTCACAGTGTCTGCAGGTGGAAGGCCTGTCTTCCACTTGTCTTCGTGTATCCAAGGGTGTTCTACAAGGCTCTATCCTAGGTCCACTTCTTTTTATATTCATATAAACAGTTCAGATAAAAATGTGCCACATGATAATGTTCATGTTTACGCTGATGACACTGTCCTATATTGTGCTGCCAACATGGCACAAAGTGCTTTTGAAAATCTATAAGCAGCTTCTAATGTGGTTCAGTCCAAGCTGGGTGACCTGAAACATGTGTTGAATGCTAATAAATAGGGGTGTAACGGTACGCTAAAATCACATTTCGGTTCGGTTCAACTACAAGGAGGGCTCGGTTCGGTTTATTTTCGGTACAAAAAAAAAAAGGACAAAATAAAGACTTACAAACTGTTTATTTTGAAAATATGCCAAAAATACGTTTGTACTGTACAGTATTGTACCGGTAGTAATAAATAAAAGTGACCCATTTGGATGATATTTTAAATAAACAGCACTCTACAATAAAACTATTTTAACAATAATAAAAAATCTTAATAAATACAATAACAGTCAGAACAATAAGCAGCAACAGACTGTTTACAATCTAACTAATCAAGTTTTTGTCCAGTAGCATCAGTGTGGCTGTATTTGTCCTCATTACTGTACTCACAACTTCTTCTTGGTGGGACAGGTGCTGGAAAAGTTCAGAGTTCAGTTCAGTCATCACACACTTCTTAGCTGCAGGTGATCTCTGGTGGATGTCTGTCCCAGACTGGAAATAAAACACAATTAAAAAAAAAAAAGTTAATAAGATTATGATTTTGAATAAAAAAGATTATTTAGATAATTTTGATTTGATTTGATGTTTATTCATTCATTTTAAAAGAACAATACAAAACAGTTTCATCAGATACAAGAATACAAGTAGGATAAAATGAAAGGAGCAGAAAGAAGATGAAATTTATTATATCTGCCCCTTATTTCACAGTTTGTTCAAACAATGATAACCTTCAAACTACATCACAAAATGAATAACTCTACTTAATTTTTCTAACTGTAATACACAAACACACTAAGCTACATCATATATAGTTTTTGAGCAAGTCCTTTTTGACCTTTTTCTTAAATGTATACATTGATTTTGCATTTTTAACATCACTCTCCAGAACATTCCATACCATACCATACCATACCATTTTATTTATAAAGCACTTTAAACAGGAACAAGTCCACACCAAAGTGCTGGACAAACAAACACGCAACAGGCAACACAGACAATGAAGTACAACACGAAAAACATAAAAACATTGCAGATCATAAATCAAACGATCCAATAAGTCATATAAGTCATTCCACAGATAATAATAATAAAAGAACTAGGGATGGGGCAGATCCGATCCAGTATCGGTATCGGTATCCGATACCAGCATTATTTAAGTATCGGGTATCGGATCAAACCTGCCGATACTTTTCCGATCCAGTTTCAAAGAGCACTTGTGTTCAATCACATTCTGTGACTGCCCTTCTTAACATTGTCTGAGATAAACCCAATGAAGACACTCTTAAGCCTTACAATAGGGGGTTCCCTATTGTAAGGCTTAAGAGTGTCTTCATTGGGTTTATCTCACACAATGTTAAAATGAATAGTTTGGGTGCAAAAGTTCCATTATACAGAGTCAAATACCTGAACAGTATCGGATCGGGAAAGTATCGGTATCGGTCGATACTGAGTTAATAAGTATCAGTATCGGATCGGAAGTGAGAAATGTGGATCGGTGCATCCCTAAAAAGAACAATACATTACCTATTCTTGAACGGTTGAATCTCTCACTCATCATTAGGGCAGGGCTTTGCTCAAGGGCTTGTTGACATCAGTTTTTGTTTTTTCATAAAGTTCTGAACTTTTTGAGTGATGGATGTTCATAGCGAGGATCAATAACTTTAAAGCCTGCGCATAATAACAACATTCAGACTTACATTCAGATATTTAAAAACTCACAGTTTGTGTTATTGCTCTGGACTGATATGATTTACCTGATAAAAGTAGTTTAAATGCAGCTGTTGTTAGCGCTGTTGCAAGCTGCTCGTTCACATTCCGATGACGTAGTTTCAAGCGCGTTCACGTGAGACGTGCTGTCTGCTGCAGAGCCAGTCTCTTCATGAAACAACAGTCCACACACACAGCTTTGAATGTGCGCGCCGCTCGTCTTTTAACAAGAAACGTTCCCAAACAGGAGACCGTAGTGAGAAGCTAACGGCTAAAGGCTGCGCGAGCTGCGCGTGCTTCGCGATAATAGCTCCGTGCTGAAACGCGCCCAGGAAATTTTGTTCCGCGGCGCATATATTAACGTTCAATGAGTGAAAAAATAACCGAAACGGTATGCAGGTGGACCGAACCGAACGTGCTGTACCGAAACGGTTCGGTACACCCACTAGTACCGTTACATGCCTACTAATAAATACATAAAATTCTGTTTTCTAATACTAAGTCACACATTCTCACTTTTCAAGGCTCTCAAATCATAGTAGCTTAGTATAAATACTTGGGTTTTATCCATCCATCCATTATCTTCTGCTTGTTCCGAAGACAAGGGGGCAACAGCTTGAGCAGGGAGGCCCAAACATCTCTCTCCACAGCCACCTCTTCCAGCTCTTCTGGGAGGACTCCATGGTGTTCCCAGGACAACCTAGAAACGATCTCTCCAGTGTGTCTTGGATATTCCCTGGGGTCTCCTCCTAGTCGGACTTGCCTGAAGCACCTCCCAAGGAGCCTCCTTACCAGATGCTCAAACCAAAATGACTCCTCTCGATGTAAAGGAGCAACGGTTCTACTCCGAGTCTCTCCCGGATAATTGGAACTTCTCACCCTATCTCTAATGGTGGATCCAGACCGAACGCGTTTTCAACTGCAGGAGCGTCCGGTTTACATGCAAAGTCAATGGGGGACGCGCCTCCAGCCGCGTCTTGGCGTCGGGCGTCACGCCACGTGCGTGTTGAGCGTGCTGGAAAGCGTTTTCCGTGCACGTGAACCCGCGTCAGCCTCCAAAGCACGCCTCCAACATGCTGAAGATTTCGCCGTTCAAACTTTCAAACGCCGCTCAACTCTACCTGATTGGTTGGGGTGTCAACCAATCAGGGAGAGTCGGGGGAGAAGAGAGGGGGTCAGGGGGAGAGTCCCTATGTGACGCGGAAACCAGTGACGCGGAAACCATTGCGCATGTGACGTATTGTTTGTGGAACACAGAAAAAACCCGCGGAGTCATGGAATATGGAAGAGAAACTCATTGTAGCTGTGTGTTCGCGACAATTCCTTCACAACCAGTCAAGTCTGCTCCACAGAGACAGAAATAAAAAGCTCCTCGCCTCGCGGAGTGCATTGACGACTCGGTACACCGGTAAGCTCCTCCCACACACCCCGCAGCACTGGTTTTCGCAGCAGTTTCGCTTCTGGCTTTTTGGTCTGGACACAAAGTGCGTCCACTTGCGTGCGTGAGGAGCTTTTTGGAGGTTGAAAATTGGTTCGGTGTGAATCCACCATTAGGGAGAGTCCAGCTACCCTGCAGAGGAAGCTCATTTCATTTGCCTGTATCTGTGATCTTGTTCTTTTGGTCACTACCCGCACCACCCCACTCCACCCACAAAGTGAGGGCCTGGTAGAGAGGTTTAACAGGACACTGGCCCAGCAGCTAGCTATCCTAACCTCAGAACACCAGCGGGACTGGGACACCCATCTCCCCCTCATTCTCATGGCCTACAGGTCAGTAGTCCAGGACTCAACTCAGTGCATACCTACCCTGCTCATGTTTGGAAGGGAGCTGAGGATCCCTGCTGAGCTGGCTTTTGGAAGGCCCCCTGATGCACCAGAGGCACAACCAGGTCCAGACTATGCGAGGAAACTGCAGGACCGGTTGGAGTCAGCACATTCCTTTGCCCGGGACCAGCTGGCAAAGGTGGGACTGTGCCAAAAGAGAAATTATGATGTCACCACTAAAGAAAGACACTTCCTTGCTGGGGAGCTGGTGTAGGTCTTTAGTCCAAGGAGAAGAAAAGGTTGTTGCCCCAAACTAGACAGCAGTTGGGTGGGGCCCTGCAGTGTTCTGGATAGGGTTGCCAACCGTCCCTTGAAAAATGGAATTGTCCCGTATTTAGAAACAAATGTACGCGTCCCTTATTGATCTGTAGCGGGACGCACTTTGTCCCGTAATATCGTGAGAATCAAAACTATTCTGTCAACGTCAATGGAGTCGATAAATAATGATGCGCTTTATGTCAATTTTTATGGTTAAGAAGCCGCTCTGCTCTGTGACCAATGAGCTGACAGCCCTTTTACACACGTGATTGAAACTACAGAATCCGGCTCATCTCATTGGTCCAGTCTTGGCAGTTTACGGAAGACACGGAAGCGACAGGATTTGAAGAAGAAGAGCAGCGAGCGGCAAACATTCAGGGGATTTAAACAGTGAACATAGATCACCTTCGAGCCTGACTACTCCCCCCAGGAAAAAAAAGAAACGGCTGCAAAAATACAGAGTCGAGTGGGAAAAGGAACATGTGTAGCGTCTCTTGCCATCTGAAGCTGGTGTGGCCAGGCAGGACTTTACAGCCTTCTTAAACACTGCCATCAGTTATGTCCAGAAGTGGTTTGACTTCTCAGAGGAAAACTGGCTCTTTCACCTTCAGCCCCTCTCTCTGGCATCTGGAAAAATATCCTTTGAGGAAGTGGAGAAGATCACTGAAAGTCTTCACCTGGTTGGCAGGTAAAAATTCAATAATTTCCAGTGTAGTGGTGAACCATGTTTAATTATTGATAGTTATAAACAAAAGTGTACAATTGACACGTACAAATAAATACATAATTGTGAATTTACTTTACACTATGCAAACATACAACCTTGTCCATCTTTAAAAAAACACAGTTCATATAGGTAAATTAATAAATACATTTCAAAATGTAGTTTAAATACAATGCTAAATTATAAATATAAACAATACACGTTTTTCCATTTATTTATCACTACATAACCTAGGCTATGTGTCACTAATGAACTTTAACACCTTTTGGCAGGCTGAACATGTCTATGGATGAGCTGTATGAGGAATGTGTGACTGCAAACAGCCTGATAGACCACCTCACCACCTCACCTCAGGAGAAAGAAAGGTGGCAGTCCCAGGGAACAGCAGAGAAGTGGATGCAAGTTCTTCAGGCAGCTGACCTCCCCAACATCCAGCTGTTGTATCCTTTGTCCTCAGCATCCCATCTTCCACTGGGTTTGTGGAAAGGATTTTCTCTTTCATGAAAAATAAGTGGACTGATGTGCGAAACAAATGTTCTACTGAACTAATTAGAAGTGAGCTCATTGTCAGTCTAAATTATGAAATGTCTTGCTCAGAGTTTTACTCTTTGGCACTGAAAAACAGAGCACTCCTTGCTGCAGCACGATCTCAGCAGAAATACAAATGGAAAAAATAGGTTGACTCCATAATGTAACGTTCCACTGTTTAGTTTACAAGTTTTTTATTTTTACTACAAGTGGAAAGCCATGGCCTTTGAGGCACAATGTGTTTATGTTTACAAATTTACTACAAACTTTATTTGCACGTTGCACTAAATGCACTATTACAGAATGTTCGTATTGATTTTTTGTTATTTAATACTGTTTTTGTTGGGTTTATGTTTGTGTGTGTGTGTGTGTGTGTGTATGTGAGAACTCACCTTGCAGTTGCTGAGTGTTGGAGATGGGAGTTCCTGGGTAACCAGCTGCTGCCAATCCGGTTAACGAGTCCAGCTGCTATTTAAGCCTTGGAGGAGGTTCCAGTCTTTGCTGAATCATTCAGTCACCTTGGGTACTGTGAGACAGCCATTTTAATGTTCTCCTTTGTGAACTTATGTTTAACCAGCTTATGTCTCCCTGTGTTTTCAAGACAAATCTGTGACTCACCTCTGGAACCCAAACTGGACAAGCTGCCTCCAAACTGGACTCCTTCTCTGAGAAAACTCTGTCCTCCAGCCTGACACTCCTCCACCAGCTGCCACCTGCAAGACACTACTTGGGACTCTTGGATAAATACAAGGAATTACTCACCTGATGGACACTCACCTCCTCCCTCTGGTCTGCCTCCTCCAAGTTCCTTCTGTAAGAGAGAGACTTAATTAAACACTAAAACTGCAATATTCCCCAAACATCATCATTAATCTTTTTCCCCCTTTCCTTCCAGGAACCCTGACTTCCTTTACCCCAGCACTGTAAATAAACTCACTTAACTGATTACCTGTGTCTGTGATCCTTCTCAGCCTTGGTCTGAATTTGAGTACGTTTTCAGTAATTGTTTACAACAGTTTTTAAGTTATTAAGCAGGACAGAGGTCTGTTTAAGAAGGATACATAATTCTGTTTTAAGTTATTAAGCAGGACAGAGGTCTGTTTAAGAAAGATACATAATTTTCAAAAGATATGTTTGTTTCTGGCAATTCTATTTGCACTAAAAATAAATGGTTAATTGTGTAATAATTTGTTTATACATATTTTTATAATTCAAAAACACGTATCCAAATGAATTCAGGTTGATTTCAAAGTGAGGAGGGGCAGGCAGGGTGTTGTGTGTGTGTGGGGGGGGGGTTAAATGGGGTGACCAGCCCTGCCGAGAGGTGTCCCTTATTTATTTATCAAGGAGTTGGCAACCCTAT